>BOPP01000213.1:1498790-1527324 GCA_017312745.1 Gryllus bimaculatus
ACGGCCCTTGCTCATTACCCGCCCTCTGCACGAGCGCAGCCCCCGCGCCGCGCCGCGCCGTCCCCGCCTGGACGGGAGGTCTGCGCGCGATCAGTCGTGGACTGCGTGGAGCCACTGCGTGCTCGGCCGGCAAGAAATGTTGCTAGTTTTTCTAGAAGCAAAGGAAAGTAACTCATCGCGCTGTACTTGGGGCCTTTATCGTAATAGAGGGGAAGGAAAGTCGAGAAGTGCTTCGAGGGGCTTCCACCGGTCCCGTGGTGGCGTGCCGGGCAGACGGAACATTTTCTAATCATCGGCTTCGGGATGAACCTAGATCAAGCAAAGTAGTTTTGGATTGATGGATTATTTCATGTTTCCAAGCGCGATAACTGCTAATATTATTAGTACCATACGTGTAGTGCATATTTTTTCTCAGGAAGTTGCAGCGATCTTCCCCCCGCTAAATAATGAGATCCAGCGCTGTCTGACAAGAAGCAGTGGTTCGAAGCCCATTTATTGGGGTACTGCTCCGGTATTCGTCTGGCGTTGATTGGAGAAACCACGAGAAACTACCTATGAGAGCAGCCAACCGCTAGAATTCGCCTCGGGAGAGCAGCAGCTGAATTCGACCTAGCGGTGAAACTGGTGTCAAAAATCCTGCCTAGCGTTGGCGCTCAAACTCTGGGACTCTCCTTCACAGGCACTGCAGTGACATCAGTTGAAGTTTTGGACTTGGGCCCCTGGGCCAGAAAGTCTTTAAAATAGCAAAAGCGACATGAATGTAGCCAAGATTGCATCTTTCATTGATACCGACAGCTTTTGTTGATTCACACGGAGTTCCACTCTATTTTTCACTATGGTCTCCGATCCCTTTGTGAGAACGCAACTCCCTGTATATGACGAATGCCATTCTCAGAACTCATAATAAAAAATTAAAATAGTCTAATTAATATGAATTCCTTTCAATAATTTCTGTAAAATTCATAAATGATATTTTATTGTTTAATTGTCTGTTTGCATTCCTATTTTTGTCAAAATAAATGCTTTTTGCATGCCCATCACAAGTAAAATAAATATGAATTTATGGGCTCTAGTTATGTTTTGTGCAAATGTTAAAGTATGAATTTTGATCAACTTACTGATTTTTACTTGGCATGGGCAAAAAATGAAAAACAATTGTCAAAGTTAGGTATGTTAGTTACTTTCATTACAACACAGAAATTCCAAACAAATTCCCGAATACATACGTATGGCATGTAGCAATTGTCAAATCGAGTGACATATGAGCTTGTGCGATGAATTGAATCCAGACACTTAAAAACACCGCAAAGATATCTGAGAACGGGCGATTCTCTCATGATGATATGTGCAGATTATCCAAATTCTCAAAATACTGATTACGATACACCCACGAAAGAGGATATTTACCACATTTTGCGCCGTGTTTTCGATTGGATACCGTACTCACAACATACCTAGGCGCTTCATTTTCTTAGTCAAGTGATGTTACTTGTTACTGAGTTATAATGCTTGAAGAAGTCAGCATAATAAAGGAGACGCCAACATTTTTGTTTCTCAACAGTTTAAGATTTAGGACGGAAAATAGAGATAAAGATAGTGACTGTTTCGATTAGGAGACTAAATCTAAAATCTAAACATGCCAGAATACTCCAGTTCAAAAGTACAAAGTGAATCTGAAGGTACTTGGTGCCTTCCGCTTCAATAGCAATGTGTAGTAGTCTTTGGCAGATAACTTGGAAGCCATGTGTAAGTGTAGGCATTGTAATTAAAGAAATAAACATCGCAAGATCCCACTGAATTTGGAGAAGTTTTGTGGAGAATGAGAACCTGTGACCACTTCTTTACGCGGCTGTAACCTCTTCTTTACATTTTTGGGTGAATGCGCTGAATCGTTTCTGCAAGATTGTTTCACAAAATCCCCTAGCTGATTCCCTAGCAAGAGTAAATTCGAAAAATTTGCAGGTGAGTAAGGGAAATGATTTTCCCTAGAGATGCAGAAAAGTCGTATGCTGCACTTGTTTATTTGAAAGAAAATATAGAACACGAATTTCAGAAATCAGTTTTTGTAGTCACTGTAATATTCATATCAGAAATGTCAAAGGTGATAAAATAAATCCTGAAAAGTGTTGTAGTGCACACAGATTTGTTCTGATATGCACAGTCTCTTTTATTATGGTTCAAAGATGGATTTCTGTTTGTACGTCTATGAAGTCTTACTGAAACTTTGACCGCAATACGGAAAGTAGTACTCTCGGGTGCGGTAATTAGAAAGGTAGACGTACAAAAAATAAACTTCGTCTTGAAAACACATATATCGAGTATCGCATTTTCTCCGAAGGAAATATCATGCAATAAGGCAGATGCTGGCCTAACGGCATAGCACTTTTCCCTCCCTCCTCTTGCCATCCCGTTGAACCAAGAGAGCAAAGTGAGATGTTTCGCGGCAATTGCCCGCGCTCTGCCACTCCGTCACTCATGCTTCTGCTCTGGGTCGCTCAGCTCAGCCATTCTCATCTCTCCACACATTTGTCAACCTATCCAGGAAGTTGGAGATGTACCGCTACACATCATTTTTGTTTCAAAAGTCTGTTAGTCATTTTAATGTTTCATATTATATTTTTATATATCCAACTTTTTACACTTTTAGGATGAAGGAGAAAAATGTGTTTAGTATATGAATACATTTATAAAACAAACTATTTATTGAAAAATGATTTCACACAATTTGCAAGCCTATTTGATGAACTAACCAAACCTTCTTTAAATATTTCAAAAATTTTATTTCGTGTATAAGTTGTTCAGAAGAATATTGAACAATCGTGGTTACGCAAATCAAATAACCACTTTGTATAAGTAATTTAAAACTTGACAATTATATTATTTTTTAATATCGAGGACAAATCCTAACATTTGTTGGCCAAAATTGCCTTTTATAAAAGAATTCCCTTCTGAATAGTAGGAACAATGAAGTTGAAACCATGAAACTAATACTTCAATTCTCAAAAGTATGGAATAATAGAAAACACGAACGGCTCTTTAGTTTCGTTAATGTTAAAAATATATTCTTCGTGTTCGTAGGAAGTATTCACTCAACAATTATGTGATCGCATTGTAACGGAAAGTGAAAATGCCTAAGCAGAAATCTTCGTGCCGGTCATCCGATCACTCACATGTAAAACGCCACGTTGAGTCAATGCTTCCAGGAAAGCGCTTCCAAGCAGTTCTGACATGGAAAATACTTTCATTTCACGTAGCTCGCATTTAATGACTACATAATGTATGAAAATCTTATCATTAGTGAAAATAAAACAGATGCCTCCAAATATCTTTCAATTTGATCATAATTGATTTCGATTCATAACACTCCGTTATTATACGTATTATGTGCATTCTTACTAAAGATCTGTAAAGAATGATCTAATGTTAACTATGTAATGCAAAAAAGGATGCATACCCGTTCTTGTCTGTAAATGTTACTTTCTTCGATCATTGTATGTACAAACAGAATCCAAGAAACGTGAACGGAGCCAAATTCCTTCAATCAAGCAGACCTCTCTTCAACCCCACCGACGCTTCCCCTTCATTTAAAGTGTTAGTCCCTCTCTCTCTCTCTCTCTGAGAGAAACTTCCGCTAGCCGAGGTGTGAGTGGCTTTGCTTGGCGCCATCTGGGTTTACGGCCGGGGCCACTGGCGCCGCTTCTCAGGCCCCTATCGCCGCCCCGCGCCGGAAGAGGCAGGGGGCGGGGCGCTCTCTGGCTTCCGCTCGTAAAGACCCCTCGCGCATCCTCTCCATTCTCACCTTTCAACGAAAGCACTAAACCTCTCTCACTCGATACATGCCCGCGCGTCACTCCTCCACCGAACCTTCAACTGCTTGGCATATTTTTTAAACTGTTTTCAATATCCGATTTAGGAATAGGAGTAAAAGGATATTAATATGTGGTCAGCTGTAAACGATTTGAAAATGAAACTACGAGTTAAGAAATGTCAATAGAAGAAAAGATTAAAGAAGAAAAGCTTAAGTACACCTAATGATAGGAATTTCAAAATCAGGGAATGTGAAAACATATTTCGAAAAGATAAAAGATTGGATAAAACGAAATGGGTTCATGTAGGAATTAAATTAATTAACAGAATACTGAGAATGTAGTCGGTATCTGAAAAATCAGTGTATTTCATGCTGTATGGAAACGACTAGTCGTTTTGTGGCTTCCATACAGCAGAAAACCGATGATGATAATGATGGCTAAGCCATAGAAATCTGCTATAGTAATAAACAATCTTCTTCTTCTTATCTTCAAGTATTTATACATAATGCATGTTACGTCGCTTAATTTTGGTCCCACGAGCGCATTCTTGGACGTCCTACATTCCTTTTTTTCTCGGCTGATAATTTGACACTTGTTTAGGAATTCTGTCGTTGTTCATTCTCAACATGTGATCTTGCCATGAGAGTCTGTAGTTGATGACTTTCTCTATAAGACTTTCTACATTTAGCTCGTTTCGGATTTGTGTGTTTCTTTGTCTGTCCAAATATATCCCGCTACCGCTCTAAGGAATCTCATTTCCGCTGCCTGCAGTCTTGATATATCTTTATTTGTCATTGTCCACACTTCACTTCCGTATAAGCAGGTTGGTTTTGACATAACTTTGTAAAATTTAATGAGAGTGTCTCTTCTCACTTTTGAACTGAGTGTTCTTCTTATATTTCCATTCATTTTATTGAATCTTTCTATTTTCTCATTTATGTCGATTTCGCCATAGAATGATATGTCTTCTCCCAAGAATGTGAAGTGTTGTACCTGTTTTATTATACTGTTTTATTATTTACTTCAATTTTTGAGCGTATTGGGTATCGACCTTGGAATGCCATCACTTTCGTTTTGGTGTCTGATATTTCAAGATTATATTCTGCCATTATCCGCTGCAGTTCATACGTTGCTTTTTGTAATATATTTTCTCCTTCTGCTATTATTGCTTGGTCATCTACAAAAAGTATTGTCCATAATTTTGATGTAGTTAGGTCTAGGCTATACAATTTTAATCTGCTCTTCCACTCACGAAAAGCTTCGTCTATGTAGATATCAAACAGTAGCGGTGAAAGACTACATCCTTGTCGTAGGCCTTGGACCACTTCCACTTTTCGATCTGGTTTCCAAGTAATACATATTTCAGATTTATTATACATATTTTCAGTTACAAGGATAAGATGTTGGGGGAATTATTTCTTTCTTAATATTTCAAAGAGGGTATGCCTGGCTACAGTGTCAAAAGCTTTCTTGTAGTTACCAACAGATGTGGGTTTTTTCATTCTCTTGTAGCCAAGTTTTCCCTCTTCTGGTGCGTATACACACAATGAAACATAATCCCTCTATCTATTATGTCCGCAGTGTGATATTCTGTCTGATATCCCGGAACTTTTCATCTGCTAAGTTCAAACTGTTCAATGAAAACACGCATATATGAAGGGCATATCACTAAATCCATTGAGCCTTTAGCTTTCTTTTTTGTTTCTGTTAACATGGCTATATCCACTTCTTTTTCTTTTCATTACATTAATACTTTAAAGGCGTTGCTCTTTTTCCTTTCAAACGATCTAACATTCCAAGTCATTATTTGTAAATGTTCCGCTAAGCCGTAATCATGTCCTTTCCTGTTGCCTTGTCGTATATGGAGTCCGGTTGTAATTGCTTGCGGTCTGTGAGAAATTGATTTTTTCGCTGTTAGGGTTTCTAGGCCCGTATGGCAGGTAGTTTGGTGATGGGTGATGCCATCTCACTGCCTCCAAACTTGCAGGGCAGTTTTTCGGGTTGCTCGCCCTGCGATGCTTTCCACGGCTTTTGAGTTGCATCTACCCAAGACGTCTTCACCATCTTTCCACGCTAACGATGTTAATGCATGGTTCTTCTAGCAATTTCTTCTCGAAGTCCACTTCTTGGCGTTGAGGTCCTCTTCTGGAGTACTTTTTTTCGTCTCACCCCTATCCCTTGACCTGTCCGGCAAGGGAGGCCCTACCAGTAGCTACGCTGCCGCCGGCTTAGCTCTCGGAGTCATAGAGGTACTCAAGCTCCGCCACCAACGACAAGGTCCTGTACTCCCTAGGCGGAGAGTAATAAACAATATTGTTGGTAATGCCTCATATAATTATTTCCTTATAAGTATCAACGAAGGTTCACCACAATACCAATATTCACAAGATTGACTAACTAAATTTTCCTTCGTCAATTTCGTTGCTCTTTTAGCTACATTTTTCAATACATTTTCCACAAAAATTTAATTACGGACTCTCTCTCTCCCTCTCTCTCCCTCTCCCTCCCTCTCTCTCCCTCTCTCCCTCTCTCTCTCCCTCTCTCTCTCTCTCTCTCTCCAGTGTTTTCGCATTGTTTTTTATTGTTCCTAATCCCCAAGAATTGTCAAAGCATCACAAAATGTCTGACCCGACTCAACAAACTGATGTGAAAATGATATGATACAATATGGGGAACAGCAATAAAATTACGTACTTATATCGATTTTTGTCTGTCTTCTTTCTCATGATCGTACTGATAGATTAATACGTTCAATTGAATAAAAGCGTTATAATAAATCATTATCAGTGAATTAAGAGACGCCATATCTGCAATTAAGAGAATCTTGCAGTTATTTTAGTTCAAAATCAGAAATCTTTCAAACCCACTAATTCGCCTGGCGACCTCTAGTCCGGTGGAGCTGTACTTGAAATCTCTATTTGAAGCACAAAGCGCATTAAATTCTCCACGCGCTGCCCTGTGCACAGGCAGGCAGCGGCCGCTGCGGGATATTTATGCTTGGCGTCAGAGAATAAATCAAGATTCTAGCGGCAAATTGCTCCTTTATTTCTAGTAGTCGCGAGGCGTCGCGTGAGCCAGCGACAAACAGCGTGGCGGGGGCGGCGCGCGCAGTGAGAGGGGGCGGGAAGAGTGGGAGGGCTTGGATGGGGGATGAGGTCGGGAGCGAGAGACTTGGGGAGGGTACGAACAAGGACGAGACCACGGCGCGACTTGAGAGAGGAGGTGGTCGATTAGGAGAGTGGGATGGAGCAATGGCAGAGCGTAGGGGCAGGAGAGGGGGTTACGTTAATGGTATCAGGGCGATGACAAATACGGAGTCAAGATGTCTCCATCTGTGCAAAGAAGATATTACTTTCAAAAGGTACAAATTATTTGGGGCTAGGCAATATTATGTTCCGCAATATTATATATACTATTACACCTTACAGCATTTTGAGAATTGGAAGAATTATTATATTTTCTCGCCCTTACTGTGTAAAAATAGAATGTACTGTAATCTTTTGAAAAAATGACGAATTTTTTATAAAAAAATGTTTATTGACGGATCCTAGTAATGAAATAGGGGATAAATATTTTACCTATATACAGTAAATTACTTCCTCTAACACGGTGTGTAGTTAGAATCCATGTTATGTGGTGCTTGATGCTGAAAAATTGATTGACGGCAAATCGCCAGTCCGTCTTTTTGTCTGTTCGTCTGTCTGTTTGTCCGACTGTGTGTCCGTCTGTCTGTCTTTCCGTATGTCTGTCTGACAGAACAAACTAAAGTCTTTAAAATAGACCATTTCCAATTCTTTAAAAATACGAGCCGTTTTCGCCTAAAATCTATTTGAAATTAATGCAATTTATAAAAAGCACATATTCTCAAAAAACGTTCGAAATTTTATCTTTATTTTTTTTGTTGAATTCTCTTAATTTTCGTTCATTGCACATTTATAAATAATATGACAATACGTAAGTGTTGTTAGAGCACCACTAATTTGTTTTTCCCTACAATTTTTTTAAATTTTCGTGAAATTTATGGAGTACTTTATTCAGTTGGAAAAAATTGCATTTCATAAATTACTAGTTTCAGAGTGACACGTTTTCTTTTCTCATTATAAATTAGCAACAAATAAGTGACAAAGTTTTGTATTATTTTGAAGTCATTTCGACAAATTTGTTATGCTAACTTTACGGAGGTTGTATTATTTATACACCGTTTCTATTGGACGAGATTCTGAACATTGTGTTAAAACAAGTTTACGTTAAATAATACGTAACAGAACAACTGAAGCACCTAGTTCTGTATTGATAAGTCTCTAAAAATGATTTGTAGAATTCCTACTGTGGAATTATGAAGAATATCTCTATGCTAGGGTACCCGTGCGAGAACTCTCGCATGTTAAATTCCACCCTCTTCCCTAGCTTTTATTTTCCTTATTAAGAATGTAAGTTGTTAACAAAACGTGTTTATTGGTTTAAAAAATTAAAAAGGTGACTTCCGATGTACTTATTGAACTTAAAATAAAAATAAAGAACAATGAAATTGATATTTCAAACAAGTTCTGAATAAAGGATTATTCAGTATAATAGATATGTTCTTGAAACAATTCTTAACACTTCCTTAAAAACATTTAAAGTAATTTTACAATATTCCTTGACAGCTAGCTTTCCGCTTACCTAGATAGTCACAAAGTATTTTTTTCTCTTAAGAAAGCAGAGTAAAATTGTCCATCCAAAATACACAATCGTGCAAGCATAACCCTACTCTTTGGAATATTATTTAACTTTATTACCGAACCGAGAGGTAAACCCGTGCAATTTAATCGCCTAGAATATCAAGTAATTAGTTTCTTTTCATATACGTTGCAGATTCTTTAAATCTCTGAACAGGTGGGGGTTGTGTCGAGAAGCGCCGGAAAGTGTCAGCAAATGTAATAGAATGTCCAAGAAGCTGTCGTTCTGTAGATTACGGTACGACAAACATTTCTTTGTGGCCTTCGGCTTCAAACTTCCTGATTTTAAAGCCCTAGAACGCTTCGTCTAGGAGTTATGCAACTAAATAATTTTAATAATGCTGCCCGAGTACTGCATGATGCATTGGACATGAATATTTAGATTCATTTTTCAATAACTCCTTCACATTTTCAAAGTGAAAGGGCAAATCGTCACGTCTCCGTGAAGTTATCTTTCTTTAGAGAACTCATTTATGAATATCGATTACGTGTGCGCAAAACTCATCTATTCTATTGGAATTATATAGGAGAGGACTTTATATAATATAAACAATAACATATGACATGAAGTATCAGCGTCTGGACTATCATACAATGTGCCAACTGTATTTCCATTTATTTTCAATGATTAATAAATTTATATGTTTAATTTATAAATGAGCTTGCTTGCATGTAACATCCAGATATTTTACTAACCTGCTCAAAAGAGCATTTACAGCACCAAAAGCACTTCGAGAATAGCCCTCCTAGTTTTCTTACAAATGCTTCAACTTGTCTAGGATATAAATTAATTTGTTGAAATAAATAATTACTCTAAGGAAAGTATTATTTGACAGCTTTTCAATTCAATATCATGACTGAACAATCTGACTTGAAAATTTAACCGAATTACTGCTGATAAAGAAAATATTGTCACTGGTAAAACAGAAACAAGATGTAAGAAACAAGACTCACATGCAGTACACCCTGGCAATTTCATGGGGATGGTTCCTTCCTTGAGCCTCGGTCGTCCGATAGTACACTGTAGTTCCTTTCGTTACTTTTGAACATACCATAAGGTCTTGTAGGGAATTTCCCTTTTATCAAAGTGAAATGCACCCACTTTCAAAGAAATGAGATCGAATGAATAAGGTAAAACTATAGTTTCTCTGAAATGACTTATGTTAGGTCTTTAAAATCAACCGCACCAGAAAACATTAACTGTATTGTGAAAGAAATATAGACATATGCTTTCATTAAATTTCATTTTTAAGTTATGTTTTCAGAAAAACAATACTTTATTTTTAACTCCCCTGTCCACGAATGTAAATTGACTTAAATTAGCAGAGTTTGAAATTTGAGGGGTGAGCGATAAAAATTGATTAAATGATTTTGAATAAGAGTAAATTTATTCGTTTAGTGATTAGTAAATATGATGTGGTACAATACCAAGTGGATAGTACTGTAGGTTATATCACAAACATTTCACAGAAACAAGAACATCAATACTAATATTCGATAAATGAACGGATGCACTTATTCACATAAAAAGCAATCTTCATCGGTATCAAGCAACTATGAATACTTCTAATTGTAGCTAAGAGTGCATTTAGGTTTATTTGCATAATCTTGAATTAATGTTAACCCTCATCAGTCCGCGCAAACAACGGTGCATACAGAAAGCGTAGAGAAAAGGATGGAGAAATATAAGCCTTCCAAGCGTGACGTCATCAACAAAGATCGTACCCAGCGCCGAATAATGTAGTTGGCATTGGATAATATCGATAAGGGTCGTATCAGCAAACCTCTAATAGAAGGTCCGATAATACCTTATCCTGTAGATTAGCGGGTGAGAAACGTTATTTTTAAGTCATATGGCCTCAAAATTTCAAGTTTTAAGTCCCCAAAACGCTTCTTTTAGGAGTTATTTAATTACACAGATTTTGACACGGACGTTGTGCGCGTTGTGAATATTTAGATGCGTTTTTTCAACAAATCCAGGGCGAAAATATCAATTGAATGTCGTGAATGAT
The DNA here is from genome assembly GCA_017312745.1 of Gryllus bimaculatus. NCBI lineage: Eukaryota > Metazoa > Arthropoda > Insecta > Orthoptera > Gryllidae > Gryllus > Gryllus bimaculatus. The sequence goes on from BOPP01000213.1 coordinate 1,509,330, forward strand.
ATGGTCTTGGTTGGCGGGAAACGTGTATGAGCCCTTGATATTCAAAAAAAAATTTCAAAGAACATTCTTGAAATTCATTAATAATAAATCAGAATCATCAATACTTCAATAAGGGACGTAGTAATTATTGGCAGTATTGAACGTATTGATGTGATGACGTAATTATTGAACTGGAGCTAAAAAGAATTTTCTAAAAGGTATATAGGAATTTCGTGAAAGGTAGATCACGTTGTCAAATGACGGACAAATTAATTCACTTAATAATATTCATTTTCAATTTTTGAGGGCCAAGTTCTCCATTTTTGGGCTCAATGTAGTGTATTTTTCGGCATTATTTGCTACCGAGAACAAGGTAATTACTGAGTAATTAATGGTGATCAATGGACAATTAAAAGGGCACAACAATTTTTATTAATTTTCAATATTTATGGCAAACTCATGTATTTTTGTAAAAACTGTGAAGTTGGCATCAAAAAATTGTTTTTGCTTTAATTTGCACAGAAGCTGGTAAATTTTTTCCAAACAACCGTAGTCAAACGATAGAACTTTACGTAAAAATCGAAATTTCTCAATTTTTTTTGGGAGGTGGGCAATTTTATAGGAGTTCCGTACATCCATTGTCAACACATTACTCCACCTGTCAAGATAAACATTTTCACTAATCAAATAACTGTTGGGCTCTTTTCCTTCATATTCGCAGAGAGAGCGGCGCAGGAACTTCGACGTCAAAGTGAACTTCAGATTTTATTAGATGATAACTACGTGGAGTGAATCGAACATGAACCAGCTGAACAATTACAATTGACCGTCGAGACAAATGTAGAGGGATGTTCTCCTTCACAATGCTGTAAATATAGCGATTTTGCCGGATATCTATTCAAATGTATGTGGCAGTCACCACGTATAGGATACCCGAGCCAACGTTACAATTACCTACACTACCCAGCGCTATTCTTGAAAACAGTAGTCCCAGTGGCGCTCGTGAGAGCATTTCGAGCCGTGTGAAATGCGTGTGACAGGAGAGGACAGTGGTAGCATTTGGCTCAGTCTTCCTGCAGTTCACGTGGGTCTCGCCAGCAGTCATACGCGACTGCCTATACTGCAAGGTAGGTTTTCAGTCATTCTTAAATTCTTTAAATAAAATACAACTCCGACCTATTACCCTACACTATAGTTTTTCTACATCAAATATAAAAAAGTATTTTCCGTTGTCACATAATTTTCTAAATGTACTACCTGCACTGTTTAATTGCCACTTCCTCCTAACTCACTTCTCCTCGTTCTCCTGACACAAGGTAATTTTGCATTTTAACAATAATATTATTTTGCCGATAGTCAATATGTTCTTAATAGGAAGACACTCTGCTACTAGTATCCTCACATTACTTCTGTACTAGTTATTGCTCTCATTTCTTTCTACAATTTTAGAGGCTTTGGGGACTGTCACATCTACTGATAACACCTACCATTCCATCGTTATAAAGTGCACGTCTCTACGGTACGCCCAAATACGTGAAGACTAAATTCCGTGGTGGTAGCGGATATCTTGTGGTAATATAACGTGAAGACTACTCTGCAACAATTTTCCAATCTGTTCTTTCCTGCCGCACCCCCTGCCATCCCATTCCGCGTCCAGAAATCGTCCGCAATTGTCGACTAGGAAGTTTCATTACTTCCATTCCCTTCATAATCTTCACCGGACAATCTGCCTCGCTCAGGTCGAGCGAGCACTGGCGGGGGCGGGGCGGGGCCCGCGGCCGCGGCGGTGCTCTTCATTCAGCGGGGACTCTCCCAAAGCGCCACCGCCGCCGCCTCCGCCGCGGATGCCGGACGGCCCGTACATCACGCCGCCCGGAGACAATGCACAATGCGCAATTGGAAGCACGGAGAAGGCGGAGGCCGCGGGTTCGACGCCTGCCTGGGAGCGGCCCCAAGACCCAAGCGCCGTTAATTGCACGAGTAAGTGCGGAGGCGGCACGCCCCGACCGCGGCCAGCGGGAACAATGCCCTACTCGCGGCCGCCCACCCACACCCCTCTCCTCCCCGCTCGTGCCGCCCGCGCTTCTGCCACGCCACGCCCCGCTCGGCTCGGAGAAAGCGGCTCAGTTGGCGCCCAACCCCGCCCGCGGAAGAAGACGGTGTGGCGCGACGCTGAGGGCTTTCCTGCGACCGGATCTGCACATGCGGCGCTCGCGGTGCACTAGCGCCGCCCGGCGGGACAAAGAAGCTCTGCTTTGCCTCGCTGCCCCCCGCAGGGACCTCGGAAGGCGCAAAAATTCTGCTGGTCTTGGTTTTCAACATCTTGCAAAGAAAATTGAATGATTTATTATTTCGTGTGTTCGGGAGGCGTCAACTGTTAACGGCATTAATTCCTTAAAATTAGAATATAATTTGATCACGGAAGGTGGCAGAGGCGATGTCAAGTTTCGGCGCCATCTTACATGTCGGCTGGCGGGGTTTTATTTCCCAACATCGGAACATCGCCCCAGCCGGAACAAACTCCTAGCTCCCGACAGATCTCTCGACGTCTGAGGTAGTGGTGTGTGTGTGTGTGTGTAAGGGGCAAGGATAGGAGAAGGCAGAGAAAGGATAGATCGCGCACGGTCCGTTCGTTGGGGTTATACTCCCGCATTCACCTGATGTTGATCGAAGAAACCCCGGAAAACCTTCGATAAGAGCAGCCAGATTGGTACGAGATAGATACATTCAATTTTGCTGTTCTCTTAGACATTTTGACGATAGTTATGACAACTGAAAAATAAGCTGTTATCACATTCTTTAACAAATACAGTATTAGCTTGTTAATACTTGCACTGCTGGTACAACTACTTCTCTCATACGACAAGTTTACAAAATCTACAATGGTTTCTGAAAGAGCTTCAAGTTTGAGATGTTACTGATTAAAATTTCCTACTTACTGGCGAAGCTATTTGAAGTTTATCACAGGCAAAATAAACTTTTACAAAGTTCTCAATTTTCCCCGAATTTTACCGATTCGTTAATTATTCATATTTATTCAAAATATTTCTGCAAATAAATCTCAATCTAAAATAGAAAAGAAGATTGCATTCGTTAAGCAAATGTTATGCACTACTCTATGTTGTCAACGTGCCAAAACCTCATATCCGCAAAATATAAATTTAAAAAAAAGTACATTGCGTAGTTTGCATAGTTGCCTCCTCCAAAACTGTTGATTAAGATACTCTAGTGATGATACTTACCATTCTTGAAGTATAATTAAAAATATCAGAACATACAAATCGTCACTTTGTCAGGTAAGATGTTTTGACAGGATACTTTTTCATGATTTTTCTTCGTGTTCTTATCGTCATTGATTTAATATGAGGTTTGAGTTCGTTAACAAAAGTGGCGTTGAATCCATTTTCTCGACTCAATGTCTCATTGTAGCCGCACCCCATCCGGCTGCCCGAGACAAAGAGAGCAGTAATTTTCCGCGCGACTGCTTTGAACAGATGTGTGTGTGTTATGCAGCTACATGTTTTAAGACAGATGTTACTGCATATGTTGCGCGCAGTGAAGGTTGCAACGAGGATGTGCGGCTTTGTGTAAATTCTCGATCACTTTCAACGATTCGGTGGATGTGCTAAATATACGTCCGTTTTAAAAGTTTTAAGTCAATTTCTGCTGTTAATATTCATGAAGGAATATTATTTTTTTAATTTACATATTCTCAAAATTTAAAACAATAATTATTTAACAAATAAGTTTCGTTCTCTAACCACTCACTCACCCACTAGTCGTTTAAATAAAAAAAGTTCATAACATCATTTAAATGTCTAAAATTTAGGTTCAATCAAGGTCCAAAGACAGTGGCGTAGCTTCCTATTAGGCTGCATAACGGAGCCTAACCCAATATTCTAAGAAAACTAAAAGCTGCTTATAATTTTGTTTAAAAAGTCATCATTTTATAACGTATTTATTGATAATTTTGGAATGAACAAACGCATGGTTCGCTTGTAGGTTGGGCATATTGTACTTGCCGCTCAATTACAAACTTACGCGAGAGAGAACGAAGGATCTGGCCTTTCGGAACCTTCAACGTATGCGCATTGCAGAGCGCAGATATTCTGTAAATACGGGCTTCTTAGTAGCCCGAAGGCTAAGCGGCCCTTCGGCATCCTCGAGATCCGTCGTGGCCATTGGCGGGCTCGCACGCCAAGACAGACACACTCACTCACTCACACACACACACACACACACACACACACATCACAAGCGCTGAAAGAGGTGTCAGGAAATAGTGGGCCGCACCCCATTTGCCCGCCCCAATTGCCCACCCATTTGGTTCTATCATTTTTTAATTATTTTGCAGACAATGAAATAAATGTTTGAACAACATGAATGTGGACCACTGAGTTGGCCCTAGAGTGCGCCTCTGCTCGTCCTCCGCTCGGGCCGCGCCTGTATGGTGTCTAGGAGTGCAGCTTGACCGTTCGCCACCCCGTACCCCTGTGAGTGCTACGTCTGCATGCACGGCCAGAGAATAAGAGCGAAGTTGAGTTCTTGCAAAAGTGATGAACACACTGAAATATTGTGTTTAATCTATATTATTGTGCGACAAGATTGTGTATAATAGTGAAATAACTGACTAGTGAAAAATTAATATTAGTTTATCGCATTTAGTTTAGATCAATAGCTGATGAATAATACAAGTGTTACTGCTTAGCGTAGGAAATATGGATATGGACGACATTCTCATAGATACTTTGTTACAATCCCCAACAATGGATTGGCACTAATTTGTAAAGAACTATTTTTATCCTTTAAGTTATAGTAACATACAAAAATCCGGTAACCATAGACTCACGTTCTTCTAGTATCCACCGGGTAAAAGACCGAATAACATATCTTTGTTAATGACGGCAGGAGACCTAATATGTTAATCTGGTTTGGGGCATATTCAGGAAAACTGATCACGCCTCGCTTCTGGCCAAAGGTGTTTTATCACGGAGGTAGCGGTGTTCTTCCCCTACTGCATGACGAGATCCAGCGCCGTCCCATGTGGCCTTGCGGTTTTTCCCCTACACGTAGCCGAGACAAGCTCAATGTATCCTACCGGTCCCAGGACAAGTGTGGTCGTGCAGTGCATGCGAGTGCAAGTGTGTAGAATTAAGGGGTGAGGATACGACAAGAAAGAGGAAGGAAAGATCCCGTGCGGTATGTGGCCGGTACTGTTCAGACATTCGCCTGGCGCTGACCAGCGAAACCATGGAAAACTACCGAATAGAGCAGCCGCCCGGCCGGTCTTGTCGAAAATCCTGCCAGCGTCTGGACTCGAACCCTATGACCTCCCCGTCAGATGAACTGATGCCCTGAGCCACCAGCTAAGCCGGTCGGACATGGAGAGAACTGAACGCGGTGACGGATAATCAAACTCCTCGTCTGGGGAGTGACGAGGGCGCGTGTCCCTCGCGTGCGTTGGCCACAGCGGACGCTCCGCTCCGGCGACGCGCGGCAATGCCTTGTTAGAGCGGCCACGTCCCGCTGCAAATGCCACACGACGCGACGCGACGCGGCGCGACGCGACGCGCAGAAATACGGCGCTGGCGGCGAAAGAGGGACGGCGCGAAGTGTCGTATTTCATCCGGGCGTCAACGCGTCAGTGGAGAACGCGTCGCTAGCAAACCGCGAGATCCGAGACTTACTAACTGCCCTTCACAAGCATCTTCAGGAAAGAAGATGAGCGGTGGAATTTCTCACGTTTTACTTGTGCAAGGCAAACTCTCTGAACAAATGTGAGTTTAATTGATTAGTGATTCCAGGCGCATCATCTGCTAAGGTCATTATTTCCCGTATGGTATGGTAGTGTTGTTTTCTGTTTTCATGAAGAAATGGCGGTGATCTTCCTCCCTTGGATGGATAGATCCGGCGCCGACCTACACTTCGGTTAGTAACCTGAACCTCCCAAAGAAGAAAAGAAAAAAAGTAATTACGTGCCTATGAAGCTAAAGAGCGCATTATGGTTCTGTAAATGGGTGCATATATGAATATAGGTACGTACCCAAGAGATCAATCCGATGGGTAGTAAATCCTCTTTATTCTAATCATTAAAAACTGTATTAATGTACTATATGAAAATTTTAAAATTATTATTAAGGTTAACAATTAGTGTTCAAATGGTCTAAACAACTAACTCTTGAATACAAGACCATTGTAACAACTTCTGATTTAGTAGTAAAAGTAGTATTTTTTGTGTTGCTTTTTAAATTGTTTTTGTATTGTTAATATAGATGTATTGTAAATCAGTAGGCTTGTGATAAGTACATGGAAATCAGCCAATCGTATCTTAATAATTATAATAGTAATAATAATAGCAATAATAATAACAATAATAACAATTATTTTGAATATTAATACTCGTATTATTATGTTTCTCATCCAAAGTTGCATTGAATTTCTTAATTTTACAGAGAATTGTAATTAACACGGGAGCCATTTCTGACTGTTTAGCTCCACGGTTCTCCTGACTGGATTTTATTGGATTACCGGAGTTAGGATTCTCCCCTCTCTCCCGCCTAGTGCCTCGGGCAGCCACCGGTCAGTGCGGCGCGCGTCGCCAGTTCCGATGCCTCCGCCGCCACCGACCAGCCGGCGTTTTTCCCGCCCTGCTGCCGCCGCATCCGCCGCGGAGAACAACCGCTGCCATTTTTTCAACTCGCAGAGGATGATTTCTAATGCGGCCAATCCATCAATCGATCAGTTATGTGGTGGATGATTCTAGGAGTCGTAACGATGCGGACGACACGGCGCGCAGTCACGCGCGCAGCCTGTGCGATCACGAGTTCGGTGCTGTTCTCCCCACGGCGCTCTCCGCCTCGCCCCGTTCCGGCCAGCTTCCCTCCAGCACCCCGCTTCTTCTCGCTCCGCCCCGCTCTGCCGCGCGCCTCTCCCAGTCCCGTCCTGCCCGACCCGTCCCGTCTCGCCCCGCTTTCCCCAGCTGCATCACGGCCCGCTCCGCCACGCCACATCCCGTCTAGTGTGACTTCATGGGTACTCACAGCGAACAGTCACGAGCTTTCATATATACAGCTATTTATTTACAAGTAACACAAATATGTACACTTTACTCATTAGCTCCTACTATCCCCTCATCGCCGGAGAGATCCGAATCCGATTGATGATCGGTTTAATTAATGGAACTGGCCTCTTCTAACTTTGCGCACAGCTTCCGTGACTAGGTGTCATACGAACGCAAAGTCCTTACAGGCGCATCAACCAATGACTTGCCTTGATCGCAGGAGCGATCTTAACGGACTGATAATCGATGCGAGTCGTGGATCTTACTCTTCACCTCGGAACTTACACACAGCATCACTCCCTCGTGATCGCAGTCACACATGGAACACAAAAGCCCCAAAGGCGCATCAAGATATGACTATCCTCGCGAGCCCTGCCCGCCGCTGCACCGCCCTGGCGCACGTTTTTGGCATCAGCTCAATGTTCTCACACATTCTCCAGAACCTGCCCATTGGGTCTGTACTCTCCTTATATAATCGTCCCCCACGTGACATAATACGTCACGCCGCCTCTGCAGCTCGCTTCTGCTTGCCACGCGGCTCCGACGTTTTGGTCTCCGTTTCCCAAGATCGGAGAACCCCAGAGCGCCTCGTGTCTCCCTTTGCCACGCGGTCGTTTTACAGAAAGCCTTTCTCGCCCTCCCGTGGCGAGGTGTTTTACTGTTGCTAAAACCCTTTCTGCCCCTTCCCAAATAGCTACCACGAGGTTCAATCTCTAGTACGTTACACTAGTCTCGCTTAGCATCATCCCGCTCCGCTCCACCTCGCTTCGCTCTTGCATCCCTCCTCTCCTCGCTCCTTTGAGTCCGTCTACCCCGCTTTATTGGGTAATTTACCCATGCTTCATGTTGTTTCCCCTTCTCCCCGTATCAGCTATCGTCGCCTCCTGTCTGTTATTATAATTTTCCCTCAACGCATCTGCCGCTATCCTGCTACACAGAGCCTCGACTTGGGCTCTACATTTCACCCTTACCCTCTTTCTGAATCGTCTATATCGCTAATTTCCAATGCGGGTAGAAATTAAAAAAAGCATCTTCCGGCCATGAGAGAGGTATAAGTTTTAGTTAGAAGCCCAAAAACACAGTATCATCCGAATTATCATACTAAGTACATTTCCTATGGCTCAGGTGACATTGTGCGACAGCAAGTCTCTAACAAAGACGCCGCCCGCCATTTACTCTTGTGTTGTGCTATGGAACATTCTACATTTTTAATATTATTGGTATGAAAAAACAGTTTTCCTACATATACTACATCATGCTGTAACACCAGGTATAATAACTTCAAGGGCTGTTGGTTGTTAAGGCAGATGAGTCAACGGGCGCAGTTCAAAGCATCGCTTCTTCTTTGCTAAGGACATTTTATATTTCTGACTACAAAGCCTACAAATCAGATTATCAACGAACTAGAAATAAAGAAGACAATGATAAGCCACGGAGGTCATCAAGCAGGCTCCGGCTGGCCGGCGTTCACTCGCAATGGCCTGTGGGCGGAGGAAAGAGGGACGGCCGCTGGAACGGGAAGCGTCCGCACGGGAGGTCACCACACAGACGGTATGTCTAAAAATTGGTTGATTGTTTCCTAAGGTCTTCAGCCATAAGTGTAGTGCATTTTTATCGTGGGATGTGGCGGTGATATTCCCATGGATGTGGATGGCGAGATCCAGCACTGACATACACGTTGGCTATGGAGTTTAACATACAAAGTATCTCCCACTACAGGGGCCCCTCCGCATCTATTTAGTTTATTGGATCTTCATAAGTTCTAAGCTCTAGACATGTATGGTAGTGTAGCGCATGAACGTTTATGTGTAAATAAGAGGTGGGAATAGGGCAAGGAAGAGGAAGTAAAGATAGCGCGCTGTCAGTGCCCTTACTGTAAGGATATTGTTCCGGCATTCGTATGTTATTGATCGGACTAACCACGGATAACTACGGATTTAGCAGCAGGACGACATAATTCTCCTCCAAACAGTGGTTGAATTCGCTACCAAGGGTGGGTCGGAAATCCCGCCATCATCGGGTCCGAAATCCTAGGACCTCCCGGTCAGAGGTGGCATTAGCTGATGCCGTGAGTCACATAAGCCGACTTAAATACATAGATGTTTTTATAAAAACATCAACGTTTTGAAAGCATCGTCATCGATTTCGTATCCGTAGTGGACAGAGGGATGCGGCACGACCGCAAGTATGCGAGCGGTCGCGCGGGCTGTCAGTAGAGCACCAAAAACATTCCGCAATGCGGAGGCACAGCGCCTTCAGACCAGAGGCGAGCCTTGTCCGGCAGAATAGCAAACGAGAAAAGGCTTCAATGAACTAGATAGGCAGGAAACGTACGTTCAAAGCAGATCTTACCACGCACTTTTAAATTTATTATTGCGGAACGTGTGTTTTAAAACTGAAGGTTGATATTATTTTCCCCTGCGCACTTTCTAACACGACAAAAATGAATATGGTCGTTTAGCAAAATGGTGACAGCAATGATCGGATTGGTATTACTTGAACACAAACAGAAGTAATAGTAAATCAAAGAAATAAGACGAAATTACACACGAGCAGTAATTTCATTATACTTCACAATGACTAGAGCTATATGATGAATTGAAAACAAAGTGTATGAATTTTAACAAGAGAAAAGTTAAAGTATTAAGAAAATAGTCGTTGCACATTATATTGTATAGATTTTATATTGCCAGCAAACAACAACCAAAATCTATCGATGCTCTTAGACATCAATGTTTTAATGGTGGTTTAGCAACATCTAAATTAAATTCATTAAATTCTTGCGTAACAGATTTGATTTGACAATTGCCGTTCATATTAATTTATAATTAAAATGTTAATGAAAATTAAGTTTTAAAACTGCTTTTCCATGCGAATACGAAGCAAATATCAGAGAATCAGGATGATCTCGTGCAAAGGACAAGTAGTCTGCTCAAGGAAAGCAGTACAATTCGCGTTCCCTTGGTTGGAAGAGCAATCACATGGTTAGAAGAGTGGTACCATTAGTTACGTTTCCACAGATGAACGTTTACAAAATCCAATAGCATTAATGACATTTTTTCATTCACGAACAAAACATCGAAATCGCAGAATCGTTAGCCCCAAAACATCACTACTAAAAAATGTGGATGTCGCATCCGTACTCCGGAACACGCGTTCTTTCTGGGAACCGAGAGCAGTATTCCGGCGAGCGCCGGGAAGAGGCCAGCCGCGCCAGCCCCACACGCGAGTCATTCGATTGCCGGTCGGGTCGGTCTGCGCCGACGAGAGGCGAGGCGCGGCGAGCGCCTGCGCTCTCCCAGGGATGCGAATCTCAGCGGTGCTGGGCGCGACGCGCTTATCGCCGCCAGCCATCGCTCGCCGCCTCATCCAACCCCACCTCACCCCACCACACCACACCGCGCACAGTGCGCCCTAGCGATCACCAACACGCCCACAACGTTTACCGCCACCAATTCTCTGAACATATTCTGTAATGAAGATTGATTCATTGGTTGATTAATGATTCCGGGCGGATTAATCTGCTAAGGTTCTAAAGTACACAAGCGGAGTGCATTTTTATTTCGGGAGGTGGCGGTGATCTTTCTCCGTTGGATATGGAGATCCGGCGACGACCTAGCCGTCGGTATGCGGACTCTTAGCTAACCACGTATCTCCCACCAGAAGGGCATCGCCCCAGCCGGAAGGAGCTCTAAGCTCTCGACTGATCTCGCGATAGTGCATGTACGTATAATTGTGTGTGTAAGTGGTAGGATGGAACAACGAAGAGGAAGAAACGATCGCCGTGCCCGTTCGTTAGGGTACTGCTCGGCGTTTGCCTTGTGTTGATTCGAGAAACCACGGAAAACGACCGATTAGAGCAGCTTGCCGCAAGAAACTCGCTAGCTAGTGTCGAAAATCCTTTCACCGTCGAGGTTCGAACACAACGACCTCCTGGTCAGAAGCACTGCGGTGACACAGTTGATGCCCTGAGTCTCATTTTTCTTGCTCTTTTTCATTGAACATTGCAACAGTTCACGGGAAAATCCAACAATTGTGTTCACGTCAAAAAAAAAAAAAAAATTACACACCAGAAGTTCAAAACCGAAATGGCGAAAAAAGTCTAATTATAACATCTACAATAACAAATATAACTTCAACATTTCCAAAAAAGGACGGTTTTGATTTATTTTCATATTAAGTGGAATAATTCTCGTTTTAACTTTTTTTTCTTATACACCAAAGTGCTCTCGCGCCTAAACCATAAATCAGAGAGAGAAAATAATGGCTCTAAGTGTATGTAATTTAATCTTCTTTTATTATACATAGGGACATTTTCTACGAAAAATGAATGGTTTTGAATTACTTTGAGAAAACTGAAATCTTATGTGATTTTTACACATTTTTCTTGCATGTGTTTTTTCACACAGAATTAGTTGGCTAACCTGATATTCGTGTTCAGTGACCCCCAAAAATATTCTCACAATTTATCAAAAGTATACTAAAACTTTCCGCTATTTGCCCCTTTTTGAGCACCATTTGCCACTTTTAATTTTGGCCCTGTGTGCGAGGCAGCGTCTGAAAGGAGACGCGCGTGGAATGCGGTCCTCGCGTCGCATCACCGTGCAATCGGTTCCTGCGAGACGAGATGGCCTGCACGTCCTCCCAAAATAACTCGCGAAAAAGCCCATCGGCATTGGGGCCAACGTGACGGTCACGACTTTCACGGCGCCTTAAGCTCTCGGCCGGCCGCAGCGCTCGCCGCGGCTCGAAGGCCTCGTCACGAGAAGCGCTTCCGTCAGAGGTCAACACCTCCGCCACTCCACGCCCCTCTCCGACCTCCCCAACAGGCCATTCTTCTCATTCGGACCGCTCTCGTAGCTATGTCGCTGAGCGTGATTACGTACTTAGTTTCGACACATCGGAAATTTGAACATCTGCCTTACTAGAAACGATGGCTTTTGCAGCAGAATGCATTGACAGATAGCGTAGAGGGATACTACTGAAAGTGATTATAGTCACATATCAGAATGTTTTCATCTGTTACTTCATGGATCATTTATGTAACAACAATACCTCTGAATAGTAACTTCGTGTTGGTAGTACAATGTTCAGAAAATTGGAATTCGAGTTTACTCTTAAAACACGTGAGCAATAAGTTAAAACGAGATGAAAAAATAAGATATTACGCACGTATATTTATAAACTAGGAGCCTTCTAGAAATTAGAAGTTTAATTATGTATTTATAATTGCAATTATTAAATTATAGCTGTACCGCTCGAAAAAACACATCATGGTGGACTTACTTTTGGTGAAGTCTCTGAGGCTTCCCCATCCTGCAGCAACTAAGATTTCGCCTCTCTGCGATAAGGAAGCGCAGAGGCGACAAGGAGAGGTGACTGCGATATCGCACTGAGAGTCACTCGTCATAACTACCCTCATCGTCGGAATAGGAACTCGCACTCCCAGGAGTGTTCAAAGAAATGTTTTTACATCAATGTGTCCATTACATTATTTTATAAATGAAACCGTTCTTCAAGACGGATTGTTTCCTATTCATCGTTTGGACAACATGCACATTTTGCAGGCTCTTCTCTCTCATCAGTTTGTTATCGCGAAAGTCGCAGTGTTGAATTACCGCACGACCCAAAGAGAGGACTAAACGATTTATAAACATCCATGAATTTTCTATTTGCGAGTTTCGAACATTCTCTATTAGAGAAATATTACCTGTTTTAACCTTCGCGACTTCAACATTTTGGAGTGCATCATTGGATCGTCTTCCATTTTTCTTCAAAGCGACCAAATTTCATTTTCTTTACCTTCGTCCTCTGGAAACCTACATCGGCTAACACCGGAATTCAAAGCATCCCATTTTAAAAGATGTCAAGTTTAAATTTTCGTTGAGAATAAAAGAATATTCAGTTGTGAAATAATCAGAGGCGGGTCGTGGTCATACCATTAGGATGTGCAACGTCCCTCTTCTCTCTTTCTTCCTCTCCCCTTCTGCTTCTCAATACACACTCTTATAGGAAGGCATGCATTTCATGCATGCATATTATACAGAGCATCTTAAGAAGTCTGATAGTATGGTGAACGGCTTCATCAGCATCAGCATTGAGGGTTGCCCGCATTTCTTTTCACAGCACCTGCTTCGACTTTACTCGGCAAGGAACCCTCCGAAATATTTATTAGTAGAGTCAGATTATCGCGTAACTAATCAGCACGTTCCGGAACAGTTTTTTCAGGAGTGTTAAGAGTTCTATTGTACACGTTAATTCAAAACCTATTTTTACACGCGCTTTTGCTATAAAGTATTTTCCATAAGCCCGCCGTACAAATTTTAGGCTACAAGTACAAGTTACTGAAAACTCAAGACAATCTAAATAATTTGCCGTCTGTGTGACGAAACACGAAGTCAGTTCAAAGCTGTTTCTTTTCAGCAAAGTTTTTCTTCACGCTTGACAAGAAAACGTACACTCTAACCTCGGTTTTCCACGCATTAAAAAAGCAGCCAACTACATACGTTTACAAAACGCATTGGGTTTTCATTAATTCGGAAGGGATTTGTAATTGCAGTTCACTTCAAAATATAAGAGAATGTGCGAATAATATGAAATTAACACAATATTAATGAATACATCACTGCACAGCAATGCTTTCGCGTTGCGCGCACTAGCGAAGAATTATTTCATTGGAAGGGATGAGAGCTCGTTTCAGTGGAGAGATATACCACACTTCCTTTGCTAAATGTCACTCGTATTTCTCCTACAAACTTGTGCTAAGCGTTATCTCCTCGAGAAATGTCAAGACATTCGCTGACATCGCCATTGCGCAGACGCAGTGTCGTTCGCACACTCGGCCCAATTCTCCTGCTGTACATAAAGACACGTTTCCTCTTTCCCCTCCAGCCCCACGGCAGTCTACGGCGCCACGAACGGCTCTGGCGGCGGACTGCCAGTCGCTCCTTTCGAACGGCTCGTGCTTTCAAATTCCATATTTCAGAAACTCTCTGAGAGAAATTATATTCCCCTCTTGCTTAGAGATGTTTAAGAAAAATGCACCGAATTAATTTGGGTAACCACATGCAAACGTGCGAATAGGCACGAGCCGCCACTGCAAATAATTCAATTCAAATGCATTAAATTAGAGGCGAGCGGTTTGACGACATAAACAGAAAAAAAAAGATCAGAAACTTCGCAACTTTCATGATAATGACCACACTGAAGAGGAACTTCCGGAAGTCATTAGCGAAGAAAACCTCTAAAGTGGTGTTGAAGAATGTATAATAGAAGCCACTACTCCTTCTTCAATGATATAACTATTAGTAACTTTCTAAAACTTCAAGAAACTTTGGTGCAAAGGTCATTCAAATGCGACCCGAACATGAAAAGAAAAATGAAATATAAAATGTAAGCAATAAATCATCCGTATTTGGATATTTGAAGGCAATGGAGAGTTCGATGAAACAAACAAAAATGATTACTGCGTTTATCATTTTCAACTTTGAAATACATTTGAAAAATTGTTTAATTTGCACACCTTGTCCGTCACTCAACATTCTCGGATTTGACTTTTTATGTAAACCTAACTCTCGCGAATGTTGTGGGTTTACTGTAACGCATTCATTAATAGATATCTTCCAACTAACGAGTATTTTCGTGGATTTTCTCATTTTAAAATATAACATATTGCATTAAGTTGTTCCTTTGACTGTAGTATTGATTAATACAGCAATGAATCAGATAAGTTTCATTTTTCCCAAACATTCCCGATAATAAAATAAATATTTCCGAGTTACCTAATTATCACTGACACTTCTTATTTTATCGAAATAACAATACTGTCTAAACATATTTTATCTTCAGGAAATTTTCGTAACATACGCATTTAGTAATGTATGTAATGTGTAACATGTATTGTATATGTCATATATTACATAAGTCAAGATACAATACATTTAGAATAAGTAAACTTTTTATATTTCAAAAAATTCCGCGGTAGTTCATTCTTAACTTCTTCATTTTGTCTTTACTTTAAATATTAAGTGAATATTGAGGGGTGTTTTCTAGGATGATATTTGGAAGAGTGCGACCAGTGATTCTGAAATGTTTCATTAATTAATTAGTAAATTTATGTATTGTACGTACTGTATTCTGCAAATAGTAAGAAACGTGCAGAATAGAGATTTAGACAGAACACTTGGAATTAATGGCCATTGCAGACTTAAGATTTTTTTTCGAAACTTGGGAACGAGTCATAGTCATGGATTGTGTCAGGACATGGATTTTCTCGAACCGGAACCTCCATCCGATGTTGCCAGTGAGCATACTGAAGCACGGGGGTGGCCCGGGGGCGCGGTGGGAGGCCTCCCTCCACACGACCCCCGCACGCACGCACAAGGCGCCTACCGGAGCACCTGCGCCTCGTTAGGTGGCCCCACAATTAACTTCCCGGTTAACACGTTGTAAATCTAACTTTAATTAAAATAAAACAAACTGAGTTGCGCGGCAGCGGTGGCGGCGGCTGCCGGAGATCCAGCCGAAACCAAGCTCCTTAAATTACCCAGGGTTTTGACGTTAACCGGTTGCAGAAGTGGAGTTTGCTACCGGCCACAGCCCAACCTTCCAGGTTCCCCGGGGCCTGTAACTCCTGCTTTGCATCCGGTTTTGGTGCGGACGATGATAAAATGCAGATTCCTCGGTCACGGAAATATTTCTCTCATTCTTCTCCGTGAGTGGGGTAAAGGAACACTTTTTGGCTAATGAACGGCACGGCGTGGTGGCGGCGGCGGGGAGCTGGGGAGGCGTGGACGGGAGACGGGAAATGGCAGGACGCGCTGAAGAGGCGCTGCGGAGCGGAGACAACGGTGGGCGTCGGGGCGGCGAGAGACGCCCCGAGTGGCGGGCAGCGCTATCTCTCCCGCTTTTAGCTGGCGGCCCTTACATTCCAACGCATCCTCTTCGTACTCTTCAACTCCTTCAAATCCACACCTCTGACCCACTCCGTCCTTTGCCTCTGCCTCATACCCCTAATGCACAGTATTTATCAATGCACCCTCGTTACCTCTTCGGCAATCTCCACTTCAACCAACCTTACCATCATTTTCACCGTTTCTGAATTCCGAATATTGTTGAAATTACAGTCACTCGGGGTACATTTCATTTAAAAACATTAATATTGTACATTAAGAGTATAATAGTATTTAACGCAACGAATATAATAAAGAGGAGGGGTATAATTGCACGAATGATATGTTCAAGAAAACGAGCGATGATAGGAGCGAGTTTTCTAATATACCATGAGTGCATTAATACCCCTTTATCTACGTGTTACGTTCTATATATTTTCGTTTCCATTAAAGAATAATTTTAATTATGAGAAATTCAATTATATCTTTACCATTAGAGTAGTATCCGATGACGTCATATTGGATTTGAAAAATACCTATTTTAGTAGGTCTTGCAGTGTATATTTATGTTGACCTTAGTGCCTTAGAGAATAATTGTATTTAATACTTACATTTGAAAATGGGAAATATGAAAGTATTCCGGTTGAAATATTAGAAGAAGCTGACAAAGCCATGAAAACATTACCTAGTACGATACGTACTACTTGTACAAGTGTACGAGAGAACAATATGTGTTAATGTTTTAAAGGAGAAAGACGATTCAGTTCGGACTCAGACGTTTTGCTAGTGTACTTTTCCGCAAGAGTAACTACAACTGACGATTACATGTTTTTTATATTTGTAATATGCTAAGACCAAATGTATTACACGTAACTCGTTTATTCATGTTAAATATTTTATGGTGCTCCATTAGAAAGCTAATGTCAAACCAACATACTTATGGTCATACTTGTTTATGTTGAAGTCGTGGCATGTGAAGCAGAATAGCGATATTTCAAATTATAAACAATATACTTGATTTTGTAAAAAAATAAAGATGTTTTGCCAAAACCACGTTCTCTGGGATCATGATAAAGTTAAGGTATCTGTGCAATACAAAGCGACTTTTGGGTTCATTAATGCCAAGTATGAGAAGAGAAATAGTTCCTATTTAAACATAGTGTACTAAAATATTAACATGATTTTCTAAGAAGTAGTAATAATTATTCGTTTATAATTTTTTTTCATTCGTTCATTGATTATATGTTTTTGATGTACGAAATCTGTGATGTACATTTTTGTTCCTTTTATGGCTGTCTGGAAATACCGTGACTACGTCTGTGTTATAGATTCATAAATAAATTCGATCGTTATTCAATTTGTTCTCTTAGTTCTGATTGGCTGCTGTGAACTTTTAATTGCACGCATGCCATAAACATAGTGATAATCAATTATCTTTCGTAGAACACACATAGTCAATTTAAAACAATAAAATGAGTAAACAGCGATGTAACACAATGTAAGTATAACATTAGAAGGTGTATATCACAGAAAATTATATATATATATATATATATATGTATATATATATTTATTTATATATATATATATGTATATATATATATTACGTATATGAGTATACGTATATAACGTATATGAGTTTGGAAATTTTCTGGGTACGTACTTCTATTATTTAGAGCAGAAAGTAAGGTCCTCAACCCTAAAAAAAGAAAAGAAAAAATCACATTTATTGGACTGTGTGAATAATAAAAGTATGCACCCAGAAAATTTCCAAACTCACTTACGTTTATTCTCAAACAAAACAAAAAAAAACTTTTTTTTACAATAACAAAATCACTATAACGAAATGTATCTTCTCTCTTAAAATCATTAACAAATTCACATACAATTATACAAACTTTGTAACACTTTGACAATAATAAAAAAGGCATCAAGCACAGTGTGTTAAGTTATTTTCAAAGTCACAAATAGTAATATGAATTACATCTGTAGATGGGGAAAGATTTACCGTTTCACATAATTTAACATTAAGATTCAGTGTAAAATCACACAATACTCCCCTCCA
>BOPP01000213.1:1529899-1545477 GCA_017312745.1 Gryllus bimaculatus
AAAAAACACCTGGAAAGAATGGAAGACGACCGTATTCCAAAGCAAGTGCTTCAGTACACCGGACCCAGGAGAAGATGGTTAGATGAAGGAGGCGCAACGGACCAACCGGTCTAATGCTTGAGGGAAAAGAAGAAGAATGTATATAATCAGTTTAATGTTGAACCACTTGTAGTACTGAAATATTTTATTATGTAGTGCTACGGTGTCCTTTCGAAATGTCTAGGGGGATCATGGACTCCCTGCCCCGTCACCCTCCCCCTCCCCCGTATCCACGCGTAAGCCCTCTGTAACGGGATCCTCGAAAATGATTCTTCGTGTTTGTTCCCACGCTAATTATCGCCGTAATGAAGACCGAGTGACGCGATTTGGAATTCCGACGGCCGGGCCCTTGCATAAAATTTCTATGTATAGCAATGCGTCAGTGGAGCGACTGGTTACATAGGAAAACAACCCAAAGCCCTGGAAGCATTTAACGAAAATGATTTTAGTAGTCACATTTCCCGGAAGACTTTTATAATTGGAATATTTAACCCACTAAACCAGAAGTGATAATCCAAGAATTTTCAAGTATTGGGATCTTGCAAGAGCGTTTCGTTGAGAGTGCGATGGCCTTGTAGGAAGTCTAACCTTCTCTCAAAGCACGAGGTATACGAAGACACATCAATGGTATTGTTAACTATCAATATTTTTCGAAATTATTATCATATCAATAAGCAGCATAAGCACAAGTAAATATTAATACATTGAACATACTTTGTTAGAACTTCAACACTTCACGTTTTTGTCGTTTTGTCATAAATGATCAATAATTTTTCCTTTCAAAACACAAACACATCTATGCGATAGTGTAATTCCACCGGAAACGATGTATCATTTCTTCACTTTCATCACGTTCATTTCATCACACTATCAACAACACGATTCTTCAGTTCCTCTATTGCTGTTGGAATTGGTGGCTCGAAAACAAGGTGGTCGATATGCTCCCAAGAGAAACAAAATTGTACATGCCCTTTTTTAAAAAGCTAATTTTTAGATCTAACATCGTTCAAGACAAAAATCGCTATCTTCAATTTGGTAGTTTTGAAGTGGTAACTTTTGCAATTTTCGAAAATTCTGAGTTTCTCCGAAAATGGGACATGGTACCAGCCCCATATTTTCTGCCGTCACTTGATACATACAAGGAGAAGATTTAAAGGAAAAATTAAAAATTGCCAATAATCCTCGCAAAATTAAATGAAACTACTCATACTGTCGAAAAATTGATCACGACCCTATTTCAAGACCTGTCTTTAAGGAACGTATTTCATTCCCGAAAAAATATGTCCCGTCAATATTGTAATTGTGAAAAGAGTAAGTATATAAGGAAATAGCTGTGTGATGCGAAGTCGATTTCTGTTTCTAAATAAATTAAAGGAATATCTTGAAACAATGTCAATATAAGCCGCCTGTATTTAAATAATTGAAATGGTTTGTGTCAATTGTCAGTGTCAGTCAGTTGACTGTGCGAGTAAAATACAATACGGTATATATGGGTCGCTATCCTAACCCCACCCTCTCTACCCCACCACAGCCTTTGGCATACTGAAGGATGGTAGCCATCACTACTCACCCTGTCCAAACTAAAGCAGGGTAGCCATTCCTCTGACATAATCACAATCTAATTCCATTTAAGTTTAGGATACGCGAAATAGGTCGCAATTTGTGGGGACAATTATGTTATGAGATAACAGAAATGCTGGAGCTTTTGAGTGTAGGGGGCTAAGGCATATAAGAGTAGAATCAAGAGCGAAGACCATGACGTTAAAGAGTAAAGTGTAGTTATTTTTGAAGCCACGAGATTGTCATGTAACCAAAATATATTCCAAGAGGTGATTGGAAAAAAATAATTTAGGAAATAAAATGATTCAATGAAAACATATGGGTTCTCCTTTCTAGTTGCTCCTTCGTGAGACAAGCGTGAAACGTAGCACTCAACCGACAAAATACTTCATTTGTAAAATACTTTATCTGGTTGACACTTAACTAGTTCATCCTAGCAATAGATAAATAATATTCTGTGAAGGAATGGAAATCGTTAGAATATATTACGAAAGTATTTATGCAAAATAAAGAGATTTTATGAAGAAAAATCTGTAGCACACAAGAAAAGGGACAGAAACCTATATATTTATATTTGGGTTCTCCATTATATTCTGAGCAATAATCAACTCAGTATTGCGATTTCCTTCACGAATGTATGTATGTATGTATGTATGTGTACAATGGTTCGAAAATGGTAAAACCATGCCCTGAAGAAATGCACGGGAATGATTACAAATAATTTTATAAGAGCGCAAACATTACTTTTAATAATCTTATATTTGTACTTAATTTTAATGACGTATTTTCGTTGCCTATAAATTAATTACATGAAATATTGAATACTTTGGATACCTATTTTAAAAAAAGGTCGTAATTATTTGTCTGATAAAATACTTCTCGTTTAGTGTTCACATGGCTGAATATTTAGACCGGAAACATTTCCTTTTCTTTATTCGAATGCTTGAATCCTTCAAAGGTATTCTTGTTCCTGTGTATGCGTTGCTAAAGTTATGTTCTCCGAAGCTGTATTTTCTTAAGAACCTTTCAAAATCATCCGCCACGAGGGTCTTGAATGAGAGACTAGTCCACAGAATTTCTTGGAACAGTTGTTTAGTGACGTTGGGGAACATGGTGTTGAAAAATCACAGAAGCACTTCTTTTGACTTATAATTAGCTAAATCCTTTCCGAGAAATGAATTACAATTCAAATACTTTCAATTGTATTTCGCAAACAGTCTGAACGAACTGAAAACGGCTTAGGACGCTCAGGGCACCAACTGACATCGTTGCAGTGCCTCTACTGTGTCCTGACGTTTGAGTGGCAGAATTATCGTCACTACCTAGAGGTCCAATTCAGGAGGAGCTAGGGCTGAATTCCAGCGGCCGACTGCTCCGGCCGGTACATTTCCGTGGTTTCTACGATCAACACAACACGGATGCTGGAATAGTACCCTCACTCGGAAGCGCAGATCTTTCCTTCCTTCTTATCCTATCCTCACTCCTTACACACACCTACTCTTCCATTATTACAGAACCATGCATGCCGCTCGGGAGCTTAGAGTTCGTCCCATCGCTCGGGCGGCGCCTCGCTGGTGGACGATATATGGTTGGGGAAAATCACGCTAGCCGATGTACAGGTCGGCGTCAGATCTCACGTGAGATCCAACAGGAAGATCACTGCCAGCTCCCGAGAAAACATGCACTACAGTAACGGAACTAATATTATAGCATTTGAAACTCCCAGAAATACGGAATAATCAATTAACCAAGAAGTGAACACCGAAAAAAACACACAATGCAAAATGTCTGCAATGAATACATCTCTAGCTTGACGTGGAGCAAATGGTTCAGCCAGGAGAAGATCAGTGGTGGGAGTGAATCACTACCCCTTATCCGCAAGAAGTGAGTGGCCGGAGGGCGCAGCGGCACCGGAGTTCGGAGAAACGTTCTCAGCCGGAGTTCTCCTGAACGTCTTCCTCCGGGCCCGCGCCCTTCTGGAATGTGTGTAGACTAATCGGCCGGCGCCAAATCGCCCCGAAACGCCTCAAACGAAGCGGAGAGCGGGGAGAATAGGCGGGGCCCATGCCGCCGTGAGCCTCCTCCTTCTCAGAGCGGGCGCGTCGCGCACGACCATTTATCAGGAATGGACCCGACACGACACGACGAAAGCGAAGGTGGTGACGAGGCGATGTCGGCTCGGAGACGAGGCGGGACCAAGGCGGGACGAAGCGATTGATTGATTGATTAGTGTTTCCAGACGCGTCAACTGCCAAGGACATCATACCCGCAAGTATAGTGAGTGATTTCATTGAGGGAAGCGGTGGTGATCTTCATCCGATAAATGACGGGACGCCGCTCTATCCTGAGCTACACTCTACCTACAAGCTACATTCCTGACAGATCGGTTGTTGATCGGAGAAACTACGGAAAACTATAAGTGCGGCCAGCCGCCTCTTCTCCAGACAGCAGCTGAATTTGTCCTACCTATGGAGCTAGTGGGGACTCCTATCCTAGGTTCTTCTCATCAGAGGCACTGCAGTGACATCAATTGATGCTTGAGCCACATAAGCCGATGGAATGGGGTAACAATGAAAAGGACCATGGCAAGATGACGGGATGATGACGAGACGGGGACAGAACGAGGAAGAGGCGTAGAAATATCCAGGAAGAGACGGTCACAGGGCAATGTAGAGTTTTGTTGAGGTGGTGTCGAAGCAAGACGAAATGGAGAAGTGGTGACGAGACGATGAAGAGGTTGTGTTGTAGTTGCGTTGAGATGGTGTCGACATGGAGACAATGAGACAGCTAGGCGGGGAAGAGGCTGGGACTAGCTCGCACTGCAGAAACGGAGCAAAAGTAAAATTCATGAGAAGTGAGAAGAGATGAAGATGAATACCCAATAAGTTGTTAAGAATTGGAAACGAGCGCGAATGGTCCAAACGTGAGCCGAAAATTTCTGTCCTTCATCATTTTGTCACAAGTAAAAAACTTCAAAGCATTACAAAAACTAGATAATGAAGACCATAATAAGTGTCATCTTTAAATGAAGATATGTGAAAGAGGGTCGAAAGAGGAACATATTATTTAGAAAGAAAGAGTAACAATAAATTTCCTATTTGGGAAAGGCATACAAAGAAACATTTTTATTAACAGTCCATTCAAAAGAGGAGCTGGAGAACATCAATCAACATAACACCGACGGCATCAATGGCAAGGAACCGATTGAACTCAGCAACCCCCAACAATTCAACTACCAGAAAAAGACTCTTCAGACTCCAGAAAAAGGTCAGTGACAGACAACGATACAGAGCGTGAACCCAACAAATTAAGATACAGTCAAAAACTCACAAAATTTCCTTCTCTCTAGTATCTATGTGCCGGTGAAAAACAGTTGCGGACCTCTAAGTGAACATGATACGCAAAGAACCGACAATAAATTCGCTCATATCAATGACCTTCCTAGTAATCAAAGTGAAACCCCCAATAAAATACCACCAATCATAGTAGAAGACATCACCGATATTAATGTATTTCTCAAAGAAACTTAAATCTATAAGTCAACCAGAGAACTCATTGCATGATCAATAAACAATAAAACTAAAAATTAGGCTGCAAACTCACCACGACTTTCGACAACATAATCTAAGTATTTTAAGATAAACACTCATTCGAAGTGGTTCGTCCTTTTAGAGGCTCTATCCATTAAAATAAAAATATTACCTGGTCAGTTTGTTCAAGACACGTCAATCACACATTAATTTGAACCAAGAATATACGAAGAACCTAAAACAACGCTTTCTTTGCTACCCATAAAAAATTCACGAAGACTGCACAAGAAAACAGACCTATCGCCCGTAGTTGCAGCTTGTTTGTTTTAAAGACAAGATATCAATCGAGTAATATTCTAGCCATTAAGCAAATTTTTAACCATAGATAAACGCGAACGCTAAGAAAACCTCAAGGTCCAGTACAATGCCAGCGGTGTCTAGAATAGACCATACAAAGAATAAGTGCAACACTGAAATTAGCTGCGCTTTTTTGTTCGGGTAATCCACCTACTCGGTAATCAATAAGAGTACTAAAGTGTAGTAACTGCCAAGGCAGTCACGAGCCAGATATTTCAAGACTCCAGCTTGGCGGTTATCAAAAAGAAAACATTGAATAAAAGATAAACTGGCAACCAAAACTAGCCCCAGAAACAGATATATTCACAAACCGCGAAATATTTCCGACCAAACACACCATTACAATCTATCGTCCATTTTCTCATCTTCTTTCGGCAACCACTTCCGCAAGAGCCCAAATTCTCAACAACTTCACTGATATTTAGTAGTTACATCATCCAGGCTCTCCCAAATGCCTATCAACAATGTGAAATGAAGCAACCTCCCCAATAATCAAACCACAGTTATCCCACTATAAAGTACATAATTACATGCAATTACTTTCTATATAATCAATGCCATAAACACCCTTATACCCACCATAGTCAACTCAATTCAAAATTAATTTTCCGCCTACATTAACGGCAATAATGGCAACTCAACGCCATAAAGGTTTTACTCTCGCCAATTGGAATGCTAACTGCTTAAACAATAAAAAAACAGAACTTATAAACTTTTAAATTCACGCCGTGTCGATATAATTTGCATAACAGAACGCACTTAAAGGGGAAAAAATAAATTCTATATTCCAAACTACACAATTTACAGAATTGACAGAAACTTAAACAAAGGAGGAGGAATACTAATAGCCATTAATAAAAGTATACATTACCCAATAATTCTTGCTTGTACTCGTAATATAGAAACTGTTGCCATTAAATTAGAAATGAAAAATGAATTATGGGCTATAATTGCAGCATACAATCCTCCGAATCATAAACTAAACCTCGACAACCGTAGTAAACTCTTTCAACTATATAACAACATACTTCTAGGGGACCTAAATGCCAAAAATACAAAGTGAGGTTGTTCAAACACCAACGCTAAGAAAACCTCGTATTCCTGATATCTGAATTACTAACGCTAATCACAAACCGGTCTTAATAACCACACATCAAATACCCCCGCACGCCCGAGTACCAAATCCGTATATGTTAAAAGTTGATTGGAAAAAATTCCAAAATTTAACTAACTCAACAATACCTAAATTTAAAATTCACTCCAACCCATTATAAATAGAGCAATCAATCAACAAACTAACCACCATAATGTACACCACAAGTACGAGTAAAGACAGCGAATTAAAATAAAGAATACATACATAGATAAATATTATAAACTTCTGCCAGAAATAGTAAATCTAATACAAATCAAAACCAAAATCCGCGCAGTATTGTCACAACTAAGAACACCAGGACTAAAACTAGAACTTGACATACTAATAAATACAGAGTGCAAATAAATAAAAAACTTCAATAATCAGCATTTAAAAACACTAATCCAATTACTAAACACTAACAACAAACCCATTTGGTAATTTACAAACAAAATTTTAAGAAAAAAGAATACCAATCCCCCACTAGACACCCCCACACGCAAAATGTACACAGTTGCTCAGAAAGCCGAGCTAGTTACTTTGAATCCACATTCACCCTGAATAACACAAAATCACGCCCTAGTCACACACAATACACTACACATCACTTAAAGAAATAATTAAAATAATCATATCACTACGTGTCAACAACGCCCTTGAACATTATAAAATTAACAATTTAATATTGAAAAATCTTCAATTCATGCCTCAGACTTGGTTACTTTCACAACTTTGGAAACATGCAATCATTCTTCCAATAAAAAACCGAACAAGAATGCATCACTAACCAACAGTCTGCTTTCCAAGCTATCTAAATTATTCGAAAAAATAATATTAAAAAGATTCAAAACACATCTTCACATCACAAAGGCCATACCCATGGAACAAATGCGATTCACAGAAAAATTGTCCACACATCACCAACTACTCAGAATCACTTAAAACATCCATACGGAAGTTCAAAAACACTATCATACAATACCAATCTTTCTCGTCATTTCTCAAGCCTTCGAAAGAACATAGCACTAAGCTCTAAACTATAAAATGAAAGAAATAGGCACTCCACAATATCTTACACAAATTATTTCCTACTTCCTCGACAATAGAACTTTTGCTTTTACGGGTGACAACCACCATTCTAATCGAAAAGCGGTCGAAAATGGCTCCCCGTTATCTCCCGCTCTTTACTACTTGTACGTAGCCTACCGAAACAGAGTAAAATAAAAACCTCCAAATTTGCAGATGAGACGGCTAGATATTCATCAGGTCTCACCATAAATGCAATAAAAATCGATCTTCAATTATACCTACACCAAATTGACAGTTTGGCAGACACAAAAAATTAAAATAAACCCGTTAAAAAAACAAAGTAAAAACATTTTTCCTTAGACCATACGTCCCCCATCCCCCTTTCAGTTGTATCAAAAACCTGTAAGCTGATGGCATCATAATAACCCCCTAAAATAATTTGGCCTTTTTCTTGACATGCCGTCTCAATTGGAAAGCCATATCAAACAATAAATTATCTAAGCAAAAATAAAACTACACCAAGTTAAAAATTTAATAGATAAATAAATCAGGCTAAACTAACCATACATACATGCTTATGCTGTATATAATACTAGCCATAACGACCACTTCTAGTTATATGCATGCCCAGTTTGGATCAGCGCAGCCACATTTAATACAAATAAACTCCAAATAATCCAAAATCAGTTCCTCCGTAGGAGAGAAAGCCGAGTAAGGCCGAGATGCGCAGGTGGCGCTCGGCGGCGGGGGCCGAGGCGAGTGGTTGCTCCGGTTCTGTTAGTTCGCATGCGACTGTAATCCCCCGCAGCTGTGATGCGCCGCCGCGCCCCTCCCGTCGCTGGTCGCCAGCGATTCCGAGGCCCTCGTTCCTCCTCTCCCCCTTCCCCTTCTGCTTCCGCTTGTCTTGTCTCGTCAGGTTCACTTTCTCGTCACTCGGGGAGTCCACGTTCGCGTTGCCCTATACTACACCCAGCAATTGTCTTCATCTGCTGGTCTCCTTCATCTTCTTGCATCCCTTCTCTTGTCCCGGACTTCAGACTACATGTTTAACAAACAAGACCACACGGAGGTAGTCTATTTACGTACTGCATTGCTTCCTCTCTTTTAAAAAACATAGGTTTAGATGTGTACATATAAGCGTATTAGAAGTATCAACCTTCATTTTTTTACTTTTTGTTTAAAATATGTTCAAGGCTTAAATAATTCTCAGAGCTAAGGGATCTATTTTAGCTCTGGAATAGAAGTGTTCATATTTTAAGAGTAGAATTCCACATTTGCATTTTCTACAAGAAATAAAAATGTATGTATGTACTCAACGACATCCGTGAAACTTGTGATTACACAAGTGTGTGTGATTGTGCGTGTACGTAAGTGTAAGTCCTCAGTACCAAAACGTTCATGCAATCATAGCCAGTTCTACATATATAAAATTTCAGAAAGGTTCCGGAGAGCTGTTGGAGAATGAAATCATTTATCTGACTAATGAAGTGTTATTGTGTCTCTTTAGCCTCACATATTTAACTCTCTTGAAAGGCTGTAATTATATCAGAACAAATTTTTGTTAAAATGAAATAAGCCCGAAAAAAATAATATAGTACACGCAGACTCATAGAAAAGATTGGCAGTATAAAAACACTTTAAATAGCAAACAAAATAATTGCTGGAAAATTCCCCCCATGAATTCAGTATTTGAGGCCGTCCCTCAACTGAGGATAATATTATTGACAACACTCCTCAAAAACATCATAATATCCACCTTAATACATCAGCCAGCGATATATCATTCAAATACATCCCTTCGCTCTGTTTAGACAATTACGATCAATTCAAAGATTTTCTGATATAAAAACAACCGGTGGAAACTTTGCAAGAAGTAGTTTTATTTGCATTACATTTTCGACTTCGCGTTTAATTCCCACATACAATTCATGTTCTATTTTTCACGTCATCCTTTCATTCGCCATTGCTGGCAAAAAGCCGAAATGTCATTCAACAGATGAAACCTCCCATTATCCTTGGCACATGTGCGCTGATTTCAATGCGTCACGCGGGATGAGTATTCCTTTGGAGAACTTTTGAGAGTGTAATCGCGGAGTGGGAGCCCGTCCTGCCGCTGGGTCTCGGAGCCGCGCCGGCGCGCGCGAGCTAAGCCTTCCGTCCGCCCCGGCCCAGCCCCGCTCGCCGCCGCTGCGGCTGAATGGGCCCCGTCGTCTCTAATGAGGGCCCAATTAGCATACATTAACATAACGTGACTGCGATCACGACGTTATTTCATGTCGCCGGCCCCTATTGGCTCTTTATTGCCAATATTGGCGATCTGCTCCCTCGGCGCGCCGCCGCCGCGCAACGGATTGTTCTCGGGCTGACACGCGCACGGCCGCCCCCACCCCCGCCACGCCGCTCCACGGACAATGTGGTGCGTGATTTAGGCGAGTAGCGCACGCGGCGGAGCCAGAGGTAGGGTGAAGTGGAGGGGCGAGGTTGGGGCGGAGTAGCGTGCGCCGAGCAGTGGGAAGAGCAGTGTGGGAAAGCGACAGCCGGTCACGGGAGGCTCCACGTCATGAAGCAGCCAATAACACGCATATATTTTTCTCGGTAGGTGTCCTCCACTACACATTACGTCCACTACACATACGATAATTAATGATTTTTAGTTTACAGAATTGTATTCACAATACACATATTTGGTTAATTTTGACACTCTGAAGTTTCTTGAATACCCAGTTTCGTTTTTATGTAAAGTTTCTCGTACATGGAAATTGTATTTGTATCCGTTATGACAAATTAAAAGTTTTGAAGAAATATTTCTTGTAAATAATGCCCTCAGAAATTTGGGATATCACCGTAAGAATGAATTAAAATAAATGTTAGACATTTTTGAAGCGCTTTTGCATTTCTTTGAAAACCATCAAACCCAAACAAGGTTATCAACTATGCCAGTATCAATATAAATAAAAAAATTAGTTGTAAGTCAGTATTTTATTAAATCGGAGCATGAATTCATGCCCATCGTAATTACTGAACTGCAATGGCAGTAATAAGCAGCGTAAAGAGCAATATTGTAGATTTTTCAATTTATAAAATGCGTTATAATATGAATTTTTGAATTCACTGAAAACCACCGTTTGGAGCAGCCAATCGATAGAATTCTCGTCCAGGCAGAGGCTCCATTCGACTTGGCTTCCAAGCCATAGTCTAAAATCGGCCACCGTCGGGAATCGAAACTTAAAACCTCCTGGTTGGAGAAGCTACAGAAACAACAACGATACCTCTGAGAATTTACAGACAATGCATGAAGAGAACGAACTTCAGACACGAAGCGGGACGTGACGGAGCGGAGCGAGACGGAGCGGGGCGAGACGGAGCGGGGTGAGACGAATCAGGGCGAGGCCTGAGGAAAGGCAGGAAAGGGTGAGTCAGTGTGGGGCGGGGCGTGGTGGATAAGGCTATGAGAGGCGAGGCGGGCTTAGGACGAACAAGGCGGAGGGAGGCGGAGCGGGGTGTACCAGGGCCAGGCGGGGAAATGTTGGAGAGTGCGAGGCGGGGAGATGTGAGGGGGGGCAGGTAAGGCTTTGAGAGACGTGGAGCGGCGGAATGAGGCGGGGCGGACAAGTCTACGAGAGGCGTGGCGAGACCCCGAGCGGGCAGCGGTGACGCACTCGAAGGGGCGCTTTTGCTCGCGGCTCATAACGTTCCATATGCGTCAACACCCACATGCGCCGCACAATACTTTCATTACGGTCTGCTCGGGGGCAACTTTATAGACGGCGCGCCTCGTATTTCGCGTAGCGTTTTCGTGGGCAGCGACGAAGGCGACTGCGAGGGCGAAAAGGGAAAGTGCCCACGGGGTAACAGATTGCGAAGAATGGGTGGCACACAATTCAGCGTAAAGTAAATTCAAGCAATAGTTGAAGTATTAAGAAGAGAGAATTCAACACTAAGAATGTAGTATATATACCCAAATTTTTCGAAGACCACATATAAACACTGTAGCTACTTAAGTATGCAAAGAATTTTAAAAGATCACCTTGGCGTTGTTATGTCCAAAGTTACTAAATTTAAGTTGAGTCCAAATAAAACCAATTGCAAGATGATTAAAAAATATAAATACTGAAGCCGAAATAATATGTTCATGACAATTCTTTTCTGAAATGAAAAATAAAAAGTCATAATATTCATTATTTCCTAAAAGATCAACTCAAGATCCATGACCCTTTCATTACCGAATGATTAAGCCTTATGATGAAGAGATTGTTTGCTATAAAACAATTGTTCTGAAATCGGCAATATGTTTCCCTTGCAATAAAAGAAAATTTATTAACATGACATGGAGATAAGAGTAATTCAAGCACGTTGAAGAATCGCGGAGTTGAGATCTCTGATCCAAAAACTGTTTAGCCAAAGCCAGACTACGTTTTTCTTCATTTCATATAACAAACGATTAGTTACTTTTGATTGCTGTATTCCGTTATTGATATTGAGTACTTAAGTGGGATATGAACAATAAAAGCATCAACAATTGTCTTGGAGAAATTTTCAAACAGAAGGGAATCCTTTCTGGGATGAAAAAATTGGTTTCATGGATCTGGAAAAAATTACGTCCTCACTGGTTCCGAATATTTACAGTATTTATTCTCAGGAACAAAGAAAATATAATATTTCTTGAGATGCCGTTTTTTTATAATCATGGTTGAAAATAGAAAACAATCAACGTCTTCATGAACAATCGCATACGAGAGAGGGCACGGCATCTACTCCAAAACATTACTTTCACGATACCAGTTACTACAGTTTAGGGAAATAGTTATTTTGCAAATCATCCAAATTTTACTCAATTAAGAAGGAAATGGTCAGAGGCGACATGAGAAAACATGCTCTCATTTGTATAAAACAAATGTACACGAGAAGAAAAATGCACAATTAAAAATTTCAAATCTCGCTATTCTCTGAAACTTGTGTTTTAAGTACTCAGAAAACTATCAGTTATTGCCCAGGAAATGTCTTGAACCATGGGTTGTACAAGCCTAGTCATTAGTGCCCCGTAAGAGTAGCACGTGGTGCTCCTGCCTTCTGGTGGAAGCTGGTTTCTTGAAATCCAACAGAAAAATGGACCTTGCTACAAGGAGGTAGAATGTTTATTACTTTCAAAAGTTCTTGTATTTATTACTTTCTCGCTACTGTTTACGCAGTATAGAGAAAGTATAGTAACGTTGCGTAAAAACGGCGAATTTTCGAAAAAGAACAATGACTCTTCTAACGAAAAAGGGGATAAGTCTTGCCCCTATATAAGTAAATTGTTTCCATTAACACGCTGTTACGTCAGAATCCATGGTTTTTGGGTCTTTGATACAGAAAAATTGTTTGATGGCAAAACGTCTGTTGGTCCGTCCGTCCATCCGTCCATCTATCAACAACGCTAGCGCATAAACTGTAAGCAGGATTTTTATAAAAACTGATATTCCCCAATCGATCTGGCAGAAGTCCCGGCCCCTTGAAGTTGAAGCAGATATTTTAAATTTGGAAGTACTTTATATGAAGACCCTGGGATTTTTGGGAGTACTTTATATGAAGCCTCTTTTCAAAAAAATGGCACCAATTTATTTGTTTTCATTTTGTTGTTGGATAGCGTAAAGGCGATTAAGAGAATGGTTAGTAAAAACCCTTATTTTTGTAAAATTGCAAAAATTCAAATATTTTTCAGCGTCTTCCTACAACTAAAATAATGAAGATAAAATGTTTTTCTTAATAAAATGTGTTCAGCAAAAACATGATCAGATAAACCGATCCGGTGGCCGAGATCGCTAAGGCAGTAGTGCCGTAGCGACTCGGACCGATGGATGCGGGTCGAGTCCCGCCTGGCATCGTTGTATTGTGTTTTCGTCTTTTCACCCCCTATCATCATCATGTTCGTGTCAACGCCAGTACCATTACCGTTACAGAGCAATAGTGGTCGCTATGATGGCTAGTAGTTGAGCGGACCTTCAATAAAAAAAAAGTGATCAGCATGCCAGATCAGTTTCATTTTTTTTAAAATAAGATAGTTTTTGCCCAACTTTACATGAAATAAAAGCAATTTTTAAATTTTAACCAAACAAATAGTTGCATAGAACTCTACCAGGAAGTTACCTCCTGTTAATCCATTAGAGTTTGAGGTGAGTGATGTCAGCGCGCTACTCATTTGAACGTTTTCAGCTACTGCGCATAAGCAAATCTTTATCCTAAATATTTAAAGCAAATAATATTTCCAGTATTATAAGCAGCTGAACTTTCGAGCATGCAGAGTTTACATGTTCTTTTGTATAAACAAATCTGAAGAAAATCTGTATGTTAATCCAGTGCTTTGACTACCCAATGCGACCGTTGTCAAGTCAATGCGTCGCGTAGGTGTGCTTGTATTTTCTGATCATCATCTTTCGTGATTATGATGACGGCACAGCTGTCGAAAGCCTGCTCTCTTTATGTACCTAAGACAACAAAGATTTCTTCAATTATTTCATCTTTGAATAATTTCAACAACACTTTATTAACATTCCCACAATGCATATTCTCTGCAACCAAACCATCGTCGCTTGTGTCCTTAACGCTGTTTCGCACTCAAGTTTCCGTCGCCCGAGGGCGAGGCGGCGCGAGCAGAAAATGTGTGCGGGACACCCTTCGCCATGACCCCATCCGCATTTAGGTTGATTGATTGATTGTTTAGTGATTCCGGGCACGTCAACTACTAGAGTTATCAGTACCGTAAGTAAAATCCATGTTTTTTGCTCGGAAGGTGGCAGTGAGATTTCCCCCGCTGCCCCGGCATGTGTAGTAATGTAGTGCATATTAGTACAAGTGTGTGTGTAAAGGGTGAGGATAGGGCAAGGAAGAGGATGGTGAGATCACGCGCTGTCCATGGCCTGTTTGATAGGGTATTGCTCCGGCATTCTCCTGGTGTTGATCGGAGAAACCATAGGCAACTATTCACGAGATGATGATGAGAAATTATCTGAATTCGACCTAGCTAACAAGCCAGTGTCGAAAATCCTGCCACCGTCGGGACTCGAACCTAGGACCTCCCGGTCGGAGGGACTGCAGTGACATCAACTGAGCTATCTCTGCCGGTCCCATCCTTCGGCTGTCGCCGCGCGCCCTTCCTGACCGCCTGCACCTTATGAATAATGCCCTGTGTGTTGTAGTGCATTAGGCCGTTTTAACTGCCACCTAGCGGCCGTGATTTATAACGCGCGTTACGACACTTGAGGAGCGCCATCCGTCTCTCTTTATGCTGGACGCTACTTTTTGGTTGTCCGCTCTTTTTATTCTTCTTCTAAAGGGGCACGGCCCTTCTTTTACTCCTTTTCCTTCGCTGCCTCCCGCGCGCCGACTGTTTCTGTGCCTCTGCCTCTGCCGGCCGCGTGCAACAGGACGGTGCCGGTGCACGGTGACTGGGAGAAGATGTTTCTGAACATCGATGTTCAAAATTAAAATACAGAATGTTAATAAAACATCTCCCCTAAACCATCGATGTTTTTAAATATAGATGTTTTTAAAACCTGAACCATAACTTTTAGTTACCGTTAATATTGACTTCTGGACGGTCATTCGACAGTGGTCGCTTTTATTTACTTTAATTTAAATTTTACAGACAAAATAAAATCAAAAAATGATAAGAACAATTAGCAAACTTCTAAAATTTTAATTATTTTTTATCCTTGCTCAATTTGATTTAGATTTAGGTTTATTTAGTCAAAAAACAGTAAAAAAACTGTATGTGACGTAGGGGGGAGAAGATTATCTGTGCTGAAGAAATGAATTATTTTTAGAAATAATGTGACTGCGATGTTTAACAATTTATTTTTATTTATTTATGTTAAACTTTTAACACATCTTTCAACTATTTATATTTAAAATGACGGAAAGGGATTCAGGAACTCAAGAATACTCAAGAA
>BOPP01000213.1:1545521-1567732 GCA_017312745.1 Gryllus bimaculatus
GCAAAAGGAGAGTTCAACAAAACGTGCGCATAGTGAAGCTACATGTACATCCAAAAGCAAAACAAGAGACCACATCAGTATTTGCTCAATGGATAAGGGAAAATGGACAAAAACCTGATCGAGATGGGGGTCATTGACCCGCAAGCTGAAGTACATTATTTGTTACAAGCATATTAAGTTTTTAAAAAAAGTATACAATACAAATGTAAACTAATTTATTATATATCACTGTTTTGTTAAAATAAACATTATTTTTCTTTTTGATAAACAGTATAGTCTCTATTGTATAGAAACAGTTATGCAGCAGAAAAGATTTTACTTCTAACTTAATTTGTGAACCGACTTCAATTGTTTGATGCCATCTGGCAGTGCGTTGTAACGTCACGTAATGTATTGTATGTGGATAGTGAACTGTTGATACTGACACTTGATGAACGTAATTTTTACGACCTGTGTTGTAATTATATGTGTATATACATACACATTGCATTTAAATAAGTTCAAGCCGTTCAGTAAGTCACTTTTTCGTTAATATATAGGCAAGGCAGTGGTAAGATTCAAAGCTCAATGAAGAGAGGCTTGCATGGGCGACGCGAATGGCATCTTTTCATTATTCGAATAATTATCTTTTGCAATCTAAAGGTCTGAGTACTACATGATGAGTATCCCCAGAATTTTATACCATATCTCAGGTGGGAATGTACATTTCAAAATACACGCAAGGAGCATCATGAAGGCTGACAGAATTTGATAGTATTCTGAATGCGTAACATAATGAACTTAATTTAGTGTTAATTTTGTTATATGTACATTCCATTTGAGGTTTCACTGAATTGACAGCGCTAGAAATTCTGTTAACTGAACATTACCAAATTGCGTATTATTCATTTTCAATGGAGCATGCGATTGCTGATTTAAATTGCAAAAATGCAATTAACTGTATTTTCTTCCTCATTAACTATTCATTAATTGTTACTATTAATTATTTATTAATTAGGGCTGAAGACTGTCCAAATTAAGGGTATCTTACAATTATTACAAGTTTTTATTATTGTGATACTTTTTTCACTCAAAAATAAAATATTAACTACGTAAAAGTCATCGAACACAAAATACAGACTTTAAAAAATCATCGACATCAAAAATCGATGTTAAATAGGTCAATGGTTTTATGAAAAAACATCGATGTATTGAAAAGATCGACATTGATGACGCATTCCTAGCCGGTGTATGAAGTATTGCGTAAGAGAAGCAATGAATATTTCTCTCAAGCATGTGCGCGAGAGAAATATCGCTTTTCAAAGTTATCTAAATTAGGGTCGCGAGAAGGCGCTGTGCTTATCTTAAGGTCATGTATTATAGGGCCCCCCAAAAATCGGTGTCAACGCTAATATGGATCCAGATAGTGGAAGCGGGGATGTTTAGGAACTTAAGAGACAGTGATTTCAAAAGGGCAAATGTCCTCAGACAGTCACTTTATTGCGTCCAGGGGAAGTCGCGTTCAGGCGGGGGTGGCGTAATGGCCTCATAAACTTCCCTGGTTTCCATATAAGGGTCCTCTAGCGTTGATAACAAGCAGTCAGCCCAGACTTTGCTGTATTAACTTCATGCTGCTCTACATCTCTACTTTTTTAATTAGACTTTTCATGCGTCATCGGACTTGGTCTCTGTACTAGAAACCTCGCTCACCACCACGCTGCACCAGGGAACTCAACATTTTTCCTGCGAACTCAATATTTTTGCATCCTGTACTGGAAGCATTTGTAATCGCCTGCAATCACTGTTCGAAGCACAACACCTGCAGCGAAAGGCATTTCATCGGGAGTGAGCGTGGCGTGCGGAAACAGTCATCTGCCGTAAGAGGGAGTTTGCGTTACCTTAAACAAAGAGCCACTTGCCGCGCGCACTCCTGCCTCCCCGTTTCCTTAATTTACAATCAACCACTGCCGAGTCTACATTAAAAGTTGGGTTGAAGTTACACAGTTGTCAGAGAAACGTGAGAGCAAAATAAAATCACTTTACAATGTGTCATACACTGTCTCTTTAGCGTAAGTGACTTTCATTGTGTTTTGAATCAAATACGCAAATCACTGAATGAACGTTAAAGTCAGCAGAACCTGATACGGACACACGTATTCTGTTTCTTTTGTTGCATTCACAGATTTGTCTGAACACTTGAACATGTTTTTACTTTTAAAACTAGTGTTAAGAATTGAACGTTTAGCCCTAGGCATGCCCTGATAAAACTATTTTTTCTGGAGACTGTCTAAAAAAACGTTTGCCCGCATTGTACCTCTATGAAGCCACCGTGTGGGAGATCAAAGGACCGAGAGCAACAGCGTAGCTGGCGGCGGGCATTGAAGGCAGCAGACTGGCGAAGGCGGCACAGCACATTAAGATTGCCCTAGAGCCCTAGGTCTTTCGCGAAGATAATAAGGAGATTGAATAGGAAAGCGTGGACTACGCGACAAAAAAGACGTGGTAGAAGGAGGTGATATTTGGACTATCATTCGCCTTACGCACGTCTATCAGATGCCTTTAAGAGAAGTGTGGGTAATTGTAAATTCAAAAATTTCCAAAATTACATTAAAACTACTTACTTACTTGTTTAAAAAAAGATACATCATTTTAATGAACGTATTTTACATTCACGCATACTGTTTTCTCACAATCCATGTAGGGAAAGAATTGTAATGCTGATGGAGAAAACGACGATTTTTCGACAGAAAAACTTATCATCGGTCCCTGGTAACAAAAAAGTGAAAAAATACTTTTTCCTTATGTAGTAAATTATTTCCTCTAACACGTTCTCTTGGCAAAATTCAAATCTGATAGGTTCTTATTACAAAAAATTAAATAACGGCAAATCGACTGTCCAACCGTCTGTCTGTGAACAACGCTAATGGGTAAACCATAAACAGGTTTTCACCAAATTGAAATTCCGTATCTAATATCCCTATAAATTTGAAATTAATATTTTGATTTTTTGGGATATTTTAGATGAGACTTCACCACCATTTTCAAAATTATCTCAAAAATTGCTCAAAATCTTTTCTTTAAATTTCTCCTAAATTATAAGTGTTCATAAACATTCTTCTTAAAATGAGGTCAAGTTCAATTTTCTGTAAATATGTGCAGTGTTTATGTATTTTTGGGTGAAACATGGCAACAACAATTTTAAAAAATTAAACAATGATTTTCTTCAAAACTGATTTTTTTTACCTTAAATGGTGTCTTTTATTTAACGATGAAGAAAATGGTACGCATCACACTTTCGGCAAACTCTCAGTATTTTCAAAAATTTCAAACAAACAAGTAGCAATACAAAAGTACAATATTTGATGAGATTTTCTGGTTATTGAAATTTCTTCTAAATAATAAAAATTTAAATAATGTAATGTACTATTTTTTAATGTGAGCGGCAAGGAACCACAAAACATGGATTATAACGTGTTGGAAGAAGTAATTCACTATACATATGAACAAGATTTAATCAGTTTTCGTTACCAGGGCCCGTCAATTCGAGAGTCTGTGTAGAACAATTACAGTTTTTACTTCTTCGCCCTTACGTTGTAAGAAGAGAAATTATTTCGAGAGTGCGCCGGAAAATGGCGAATTTAATCTGGTTCATCAGACGCAGATTTTGTATTGGGACGCTATATGATCAAATCCTTTGAACAGGTAACGAGACTAAAAACATAGAAAACCCAAGTATTGATATTTTAAGAATCAGAGCATCGAAACATGTAGCACGATTGAAAATGACCTTCCAACGACTCCAGAGCGCCGCAAAGGGATAGGCGGCTGCGTGGGTGGAGATGTAGTTTTTACTCGTGGAGCCAACGCTGTCGATAATGGAGGTTGTAGCTCTGTCAGTAGGACGTACCGACGGACGTACATAATAACACATTATTACGGCCGTGTTGACGATGACAGTGGTGGTAGAAGAAAACTCGAGAGTTTATTCAAGTAAAAAAGAAAATGAATAGATGAATGCGAGGTGCAATAAAATCACATGGTAATTGTGCATGAATCATCTCGAGCAAAAGACAAGATTGAACGTCAATCTGAAAGAGGTTAATGAGAGACAGAATTCTAATTAGATCAGAAAGAATTTCAAAGTAAGAAATATCGGTTTTATGACTACAATATATTTGTCTAATGACACTTTATCTTTTTTTGGAGTGTTTTTACATAATCGAGGTAACAGATATCGAGTGACTGATTTCTTTGTCTTCGGGCACTTAAACTTATATGGTCATTGGCCCCGTTAGTGTAGTGGACGTTTTATCCCAGACGTTGGCGGTTATTCCAGACCGGGTGGCTGGTGAAATCCATTGCCCTTTCTTCTCCGGTATCTCCCCCCTCAGAGGCACAGCCCACCAGGGACAATATCTAAGATCCTAACATGTGTAGTCATGTAGTAACTTCGTGTGTGCAACGAACAGAAAAAAGAAAAAAACGCGTTGTCTGCGCCCCGTTTATTATGGTACTGCTCCGGTATTCGCCTGAAATTCACCGAAAACTATCGACGAGAGCAGCCGGTCTCTAACATTCTCCTCCAGACAGCGGTAGCTCTAACGCGTTTCGAAAGTCCACTTATGTCGGGATGTGGGTTCTCGAGATCATAGTCGCTGCAGAAACAACGACAATGCTGATTTGCTGTCATCCTGCGATAATGCTGTCATGAGGATTTAAATTCGTTCCGAGATATAGCTATGCAAACCATCTAACCCCGGGCATTTCTAATGCTCGGTCTGAACAGTCTCTGTATAACTTTCAGAAGGATATGTTGGGTGATTTGAGAAGTTGTCATTTGAGTGATCTGCCTCGCAGCATCTCTAATCTGTTCTAACCACGTTGCGTTGATATTAAAGTGATTTTCAGTAGACCATATTTCACTCCAAATTTCTTCTACAGCAGCTTTGTCTGGCAGAATGTTCATTTCTGGGTTTCCTTTCCATAGTCTTTTGTATAAGTTATTTTGGTTCGTACGAAATTCTATGTTGTCTGTTTTCCCCCTTAGGCTTTCTGTATATCTGCGTATACGTTGGCTATAGGCACTCAGTTGCTGTGTTACGGTATCGAGAAAATCAAGAAGACTTGTATTGTCGATATTGTGATGTTTGTAGATGCGATTGTTCCTCTTAATATATGCTATTTTATTTCTCAGATATTTGATTCTAGCACATCTCTGGAAAACTTCTAATGTAACAATATATGATCTAAGGCGTTCGATACGTTTTCGGATCCAGATTTTCCAAGGGAGTTCTTTTGCTATTGCTGGGAACCCCGAGTTGATTGGATTACTGAAATTTTCCCGCCATTCATCGTCACTATTGCAACTGCCATACAATAGATTGTACAGTCGAGATGGTCATAGGTCATGATATTTAACCATTTTTGTTTCATTTGCTACTTTGACTAGGATGGTCAGTTTCTTTGAACTGTTCTGTTTTGGGATTCTCAGTCTTAGATGAGGATTCATCACCTCATATTCGATAATTGCCAGTCGATATAGTGATTCAAGCTCTTCACGTAGGTGATCTCTAGGTATATCTTGTTCTGGAAGCTCATTGAAGAGAGTATCTTCCGAGCCTTGGGGTGGGATATGAAATCGTGGCATGGGAATTGTTGTTTAATGTTCTCTTGTGTTTCTAACAGTACTTTTACTTCATTAAACTCATTTTCTCTGAAACGTGAGACATATTTGCCGCATTTACTTCTCAGCGCTCTTCTATCTGCGATATTCTACTCTGTAAGTTGGGATTAATATGGATGCAGTTGAATGAAACATCTATGAAATTCCTGTCTGTATCATATACGGAATGTATCACAAAGGGGAAATGCGAAAGTACAAACTCATGATTTGTTCGTTCATATCATTAGTCCATTGCTCTCCGTCATGACAGGCCTGCCACAGTGGTCTTAATTGAACTCTGAGAAACACTGTGCGTAGGTGCAGTTAACAGATCTTGCTTACTTCTTCCATCGGCTGTAGTAATTTCGGACAGTGCTAGTTCCATCTGTGCCCTGGCGCTCCCCAGGCAGTGGCTCTGGCCCAAGTCAAATTTCCAATGCTCTCTGCATTTAGACATGGGTGTGGTCTGATAAGGGTGCTATCTCATGGTCTTTTCACCTACCATCATGTGTATTAACTCCATATGAAGGGTTGCTTCTTCCGCCTAACTTTGGCTGTTGAAGACTTTGCCCTTTTACTCCGGGTATGACCTAGCCTTATTAACCCTCGAGGAGATGGGTCACTTTCAGGCCAACTCCATGTCTTCTGTTGGCTGCCTCTTCTGTATCTCCTCTTCTGGTGTTGTTGAGATGCTCTTTTGGAGAACTTCGTCTCACCTCTCCCCCTCGACCTGTCAGACAAGGGAAACCGTACCAGTAGCTACGCTACCGCCGGCTTAGCTCTCAGGGTCATTGGGGTACACAAGCTCCACCACCAACGTCAAGGTCATGTATTCTCGAGATGGTTTTGTTGTTGTTATTCTTCTTCTTCTTCTTCTTCTTCTTCTTCTTCTTCTTCTTATTATTATTATTATTATTATTATTATTATTATTATTATTATATTCCTTTCTCGTACACGTACGTAAATATGGTGTAATATACATTATACAGATAAATCGATTTCGAAATTTAAACGGAAATACTGTTTTGGAGTCCCAAGAAACCCAAAAGTATTTTTGTTTATGTTCTGCCTATCTCTCCGTCCGTCCATTCATTCGCCTGTCTATCTGCCCGTCCATCTGTGAACAACTCTGGTGCCTTCTGCTCTAATGCATCAGATACAACCATACTTGCATGTAATACAAAATAGATTTCTTCGATTAGCTCCTCACGCTCCCTGATTGATATCCAACAAACAAATACACAAACAATTGAATATAACATTCATCACTAAACACATAGTCCATCTCTCCAATAACTTCTCCTAAAACTTCAACTCCATAACCACACGGAATCCACTACAACCTCGCCTCAACAGACTATATTCTAACATGAATAAAAAAACGATACACTTTTAACGCCTTCCTAAACATATTCTCGAACAATTGTTAACAGTAGGTGAAGATTGTCGCTTCCTACCTCTTCCTGTAATTAGAATTAGTTTTTATTTCATCGCACATACTAACGTAAAAAGAGAATTGTAATCGTGTGCTGGAAAACGGCGAATTTTCCATACAGAAACTCTTATTACTCGGCCCTAGTAACGAAAAATCCAGTTGCTGAATATAAAAAAAATTCCTCTAACACGTGGTATAGGCAGAACACATGTTTTGTGGGTTCTTTATACAGAAAAATCGATTGATGACAAAACGTCTGTCTGTCCGCCCGTCCCTACTTCTGTGCACAATGCTAGACCATACAACGTTCAGCCGATTTTCTCCAAAATTTATATTACCCAATCGTTAGGTTGGATTTTGATTAAATTTCGATTTATTTAATCAAAAAACTGTATGTGACGTATGGGGGAGAAGATTATTTGCGCACGTTTTCTTGAGTTACAGAATCCCCTTCCAAAATTTTAACTATAAATCGTTAAAAGATAAGTACAAGTTTAAAATAAATAAATAAAAATAAATTTCAAAAAACGTGAGATTAGCAATATGTGAAAAAATACATTTTAGTTTATAGCTGACCCTGGAATTTGAAACCGAAATTTTAATTTTGGGGGTACTTTACATTATGCCCCAGGGACATTCTCAAATTTTTCAAAAAAAGCTCCAAATTTTTGGATTAAATTTTGTTGTTCAATAGTTCAAAGAACCTTTAAGAGAATAGTGCAGTTCTCATTTTCGTTGATATACGCAATTTTTCGAAAATTGGAAATAAAATTTTAAACATCAAAATTGGAGATAGATATTTTTTTCACAGAGAAAATCTGTTCTACAAACTTAGCTTTTGCAAAATATTGTGTACAATCTTTTTGATAAAACGAGTAGTTATTGCATATTTTGCGATTAAAAGTGGAGCAATCTCAGGAAAACCGTGAAATGTAGCGTTCTATACGAAGGTTGCTTTTATGTTTCGGGATTTCGTAACCCTGGTGTTGCAATCTGGCAACTGACAGCTCTATCGTAAAGTTGGATGTTTTGAGGTTATACGTACTCAGAACGTTTTGACATACGAGTGCTATTTGTGTTGTTTACAGTAACGAAAAGATACATCTTGGCCCAAAAATGGAATTAATTCGTGAACATTTTCGTGCGATTATTTTTTACAACTTTCGACGTGGATTAACTCAGCAACAGTGCATCAATGAACGTAATTAAATTTTTAGCGATGAAGCTCAATCAAGGACCAGTATTTATCGATGGTATGGTGAATTCAATCGTGTTCGTAGTTCACTCCAAGACGAATTTCGCGAAGGTTGTCCAAAATCAGTTGTTCCGAAAACCATTGATGCTGTGCGTGAACTGATATTGCAAGATCGTCATGTGACCTATCGCGAGAGTGAGACAACCTAAGGCATTAGTGGGACCAGCATACATTCAATATTGCATGAACATTTGATTGTCAAAAAAATTTGTTCTCGTTGGATCCCATACAATTTGTCAATCGCTCAAAAAAAGGCGGTCGAAAGAAATTACGATCGCGGAGCATCGAAATACGTCTATGACATCGCGACATGTGATGAATCGTGGATTTACGCATATGAGCCCGAAAGTAAACAGCAGTCGACTGTATGGGTGTTTCAAGATGTGCAAAATCCAACAATAGTTCGCGCACGAAGCACTTCCAAACAGATGGTCGCCTGTTTTTTCGAAAGAACTGGACATGTCGCAACCGTACCACTAGAACAACGCAGAACAGTCGATTCTGAGGGGTGCACAACGATTTGTTTGCCAGCTGTCGTCCAAGAAATCAGGAAAACCAACCCAATTCTACTATGAGAGATTCGAAAAATTGAGACAACGTGAAAAATGTCTTTTAGACCCCAATAGATGGCAACTGAAACCGAAGTGGGGCAAAACCTAGAAGATAGAACTTACTGAATAGATAAGGAAATTAAGTAGTTCTAGAAAGTCTCTACCATTCGGGAGTATCACTAGTTACACTTAGTATGGTTGCAGTTACTGTACTTTTACTTTCTCGTATACGTACGTATACACGGAGTAATATGGAAGTTATGTGGTGCTGCGGTAAATGGATTTTGAGATTTCAAAGAAAATACATCTTTTGGGGTACGTGGAAATGTGCTAAAATTGCAATTTATTCGACTCTTTTTTACTCTATTATTATTATTATTATTACTGAAGATAGAGATGATTATCAAATTACAATCAATTCTACCAGACGAGAGCTTTGCTACAGTAGGCGATGTAGGAGGAGTGCTCGCAGTATGGAAACGTAACGCGTCGAGGCAACGTCCCCACGTTTCGTTGGTGCGTAAGGCGATGCGAGGGGCGGGAGGAAAATTCCACGTGCCCTAGGTCGCCTGTGAGTTATAGCTGTTTAAATTTACATCCAACAACGAAACATAGCTTGCAAGGCGAGTGCGGCGCGGATGCAACGCGTTCATTGTGCCGGGCGGAGGGCCGGGTGGACCGCGCACAAAAAATTGGTACAAGGCGGAGGCCCGGCGCGGCCCGACCCTGCCCGACCCGGTGTGATCCAACGCGACCCGACCAACGCTCTAAAGGGCGCCTGACAATTGCGCGTCGCGGATGCCCTGCCGAGCACAATTGGGCACCCTGCGGTGCAACGGAATGTCGAAGACCCTCGGAACACGTAACCAAGGTTTCAGGTAACGTGTTACTTCTTCCTCAGCGGCGTTAATACACAGCACGAAGGAGGAGGTGGCAGACGTCCAGCCG
Organism: Gryllus bimaculatus; assembly: GCA_017312745.1. NCBI lineage: Eukaryota > Metazoa > Arthropoda > Insecta > Orthoptera > Gryllidae > Gryllus > Gryllus bimaculatus. The sequence continues at coordinate 1,555,353 of BOPP01000213.1, forward strand.
ATTCTTAGTCTTTCGGCGGCACACACGTCGTTAGCTTCAAAGTGGAAGCGGTGAGTAGGTGGCTCGCCACCGACCTTTGGGCGGGATTGGGCGAGGGGTTCGGTAGCCGGTATCCTCTGTGCAGTTGGCTATGGATCTCAAACCCAGCTTCAAATGGCGAGCTTAAATACCCCTGTCAGATTTGCCTAGGTTCCGGCTGTACCCACGTCCCGACGATAGCTTCAAGGCAGAGGAAGCGAGAAGACGGGTTGGGGGTCTCAAGCCACCGGGCCTCAGACAGTGTGGCCCCCAGATATGCACTTGGCTTCGCCGTGGCAATGGTCCGACACTCCTGTCAGAGAGGAGGGTCCCGGAGAATTGTTAGTGGCGCTTAATTCGAATACGGCGCTGACCTGAATAGCTGATAGCACTGAGCCGGGAGGCCCGACCCAGGCTCAACTGTGAAGCTTCACGACAGAGATAACTGCGTTGCGGGAGGATCCGGATAGCAGCCTGAAGGTGTTCTTGCACTGGATGGGGGTGCGGATAAAGGCTACAGAGCTCAGGTGGCCACACCGGGAAGAAACCATTCTGATAGAACAAGAAATTATGAGGAATGGTAAAACGCGCAAAGTATATTATATGCATCACGAAGGAAGAATTTCAGCTAACAGCCGGGCGGATTCAGAAGCGATGGGAGCGTAAGTTATTTGTCTTCCCTTGAACACACACAAACATAATCTCCATTCTTCCATATAATGAAATGTAATGTTTTTACTATTTTTACTCATATTTATAAAATTTATTTGGTCGTTCATAACAATAGAAGAAATAATCCACAATGGAAAGACTAAATCGTAATCAGTCATTAGGATCATAAGGAACCTAAAAAACGACACAAAGGAAAAATTGATTAATAGTAGTTAACGTAAGAAGCGCGCGAAAAAGGTGATTCACGCACGAGTTACGTTTGACTGCAGAGCGTAGCGAGGGCGACAAAGAGACGGGTGTGGGAATCACATCACGCCCTTGTTGCGAGCGAAAAGCATAGTGTCAAGTAAAGAAATATAAATTAAATGTCAAATAACTAGAAATACCTTTCTTGTTGAAAAGTAAATCATATATATGACAGTGTCGTAACACTATCGTTTATAAATAAAAACATAGGCGTTGTCAAGACGAAAAAAAATTGCAAATCATTACAGATGTTTTGAATATGCTTCGCAATGTTTCGCATACTGTGAAAACATTAACTGCTTCGCACATGGAAAACAAGCACGAAAAACCGCGTTTTGCGCACGGCTTGTTAAAAATTATTTTAAAGTATTAAGAACATATCTGTATGTATATCGAGTATTAGACATTGATAAAAAAAATAGCACAGGATAACAAAGTGCTAAAATTAGATTTCTGAGATCAGTAGCAGGTTCTGGAAAAGGAATTAAAACATTTGTGAAAAACATGGGGTATGTAGTCTTCAGGAGAAATTTAAACTACCGAAATTTTTGGATTCAACACATGAAAAGGATGCATTACAATCGACTGCCGAAGAGAATCTTGCAACACCACTCAACAAGATCGAAGAAATCATGGACATCCAAGAAAGTATACCTGAGGAAGAAGAAAAAGATAACTCACAATATAAGCAAATTAATCATATCTAAACAGCTCTTGCCCTTCTTTGTGCAGCATCTTTAAATAGTTTCGCGGATCCGTGCTGGCGAAGAGTGTGAATTTTTTTTGCCATGGTAATCGTGTTCGCGAGTATTCCAGATTCTTATAAAATAAAATATCTACTCAAATAAAATTTCAGATTCTACTTGCAATTCCATTACTTTTCAGTAAAATGTGAATCTTCCTTCCAATAATCGAAAATCCATTTGTTATGGCCCTTCAAATACCTTGAAGGTTATTTGAAACAGGTTTAGTGTGATGTCCAGTCGACCCTAATAACATACCACGTTGAGTTGTTTGATTTACCGTCACAGTGGGTTGAGGTCCTGAAACTGGCGAACTTTACAAATAAATTACATCAGTAGTGTATAGGGATTTGAATTACTGTTGGTATCTTTAATAAATGAAAGCAAAGACATTGTTGTTAAGAACAAGAAGGGAAATTTAGAATTATTGGCGGTTTATGATTACATTTGAAAAAGTAAAATGGCAATTATTGATTGTTTTAAATCTAAGAATTGTGATAAACAACCCGTTTTTATTTATATGAACAGCATCACGATATTTGTAAATATCATGTCAATGTATGTAATAGACGCGTACAGAATATATACAAAATGGGGCAAAGTAAAGGGATATAGGTTGCCAGAGAGATGGATAAACAACCAAACTCGGAGACATGTTGGAAAAGGACTTCTCTGAAACTGGCTAGCCTCTCATAGTAGACCACAACAAATTACAGGCTATCATTTAATACTAATTAATAACTCATTAATTATCATAATTTTAAATTAATTACGCCATTTTCCAAAAAATCGAGGGTCAGCTAGCTTCACACTAAGCTAGCTAGAATCCAAACAAAATATCGTAGAAAAATTTGAAAAACATAACAAGAATATATGTATGAATTACCACTAAATTACTCTATTACTTCATTACTAACATCATTATAACAATTGTTAATAAAAAGTAGAAAGTATGTACCACGACACAAACTTAATGAAAGAAACCGTAAAAGGTTTTTTACCAGCAAATTACAGTTTCCCTGATTCTAATATGTAGCTAGTAAAATGTAGCGTCACCGTCGCTATAAACTGTTTTAAAAATAGTTTCATGTTTTGGAAATTTCTTTAATATTTCATTTCTTTCAAGCTCAGATTAGTTCCAATATATTCTTTCAGAATTGGACTTACAATTAGCCGTAGTAGCTGGATAGTGTTATACTCCGCGTTGAAAAGTTCCCAACACCCAATGTCCTTGTATTTTATCCTGTGCACCTCATTCGGGATATGAACTAGGATTATTGATTTTCAAAATAATAATCGCCGTAGCAATTACTTGTAGGTTTTAATGATGCAATACTTAAATTTTTAGTACAACTACATTTGTTACGCCATTTTGCTAAAAATGCACGTAGCACAATTGCATTAGCACAAATGCCAAAATGCAGTTCATTCCCAATTAGTTCAGAAAATTCTGTCGCATCATCTTTTACAACTACATTTTATTCGTCCCGATTTCCTTACACTTCCATATTTTTGTTCAGCCATATGGAAAAATAAAAAACGTAGAGGAGAAAGGGGTCGGTACCCGGGTGGTGTTGCGTGCATTTTCGGACTAGCTTAATGCAGTTTATTAATGAGAATTAAGACCAACTCAGAACAATTTCCTGTATTAGACTAGTAATGCAAAATATAGATATTGCCATTGTGTTTATCTACGTCACCCACAGGGTTCGCGTTATTATACTCCGGAATCCTTCGGCAAATCAATGATTTCCTAGATACGTTACAGCTGAGGTACCCAAGTACTAATACTAGTGTTAGGGGACATGAATGCTCGAATTGGCAATGAACAGGAAGTTTTTCGGACTTCGACCGGCAAGAAGCGAGAGCGAATTCCAGAAAAAGCAAAGACTCGGTCATCAATAATGATGGGCAGGAATTGCTAGAATTATGCGAAAGATTTAATCTCGTAATCTTAAATGGCAGCTATGGACAGGATACGGAAGGGAAGGGACAGGATTAGAGGGAATGGAGGAGTGTAATAGATTACGCTCTGTTATCGCAGGAAAGAATACACAATATATTAGATTTTGGGATCGAATTACGGGCAGAATCTGATCATTTGCCTGTGTGCGTGCATTTTAGCAGTAAATGCTTCTGCACTGCCATCGGCAGGGGAGCGGGCAGGAGCAACGAACTTGACTATAGAAAGAAAACGGTTTGAATGGAAGAGGAAAAGCGACAGGAAATTTGTACAGGATATTCTTAACTCGGCAGGGTGACGCGAGAGATTGCACGCCGGAAACGCAAACAATGAACTTTAGAAAAGCGGCTCTACCGCGCAGGGAAGGGTATGCGAAGGTGGGGAGAGGAGGAAGGGAACTGACCCAAGTGTGGTTTTAGCGAGGAGTGGTCGGGAGACCAGCGCGAAACTAATAATAGCCTTAAGAAATTCAGAAACAGGGGAACGGAAGAAGCTAGAAACACTTATTTTGTTATTACGTAGCAGTACGAGGCCACAATTAAGAAATCGAAGAAATCTTGGCAGGATAGTGAGGCCCGCAAGAATACAGGACAATTCTAAGAACGATTATAGTAAATCAATTTGGGACGTTATCAGATCTTTGCGCAATAAAATAAATTCAAGTAATGAAATTTCAGCAGACGCGTGGGTAAATATTTTTCACGGACGTTCATAGTAGAGACCATTGAAACAGGGCAAGGTATTTTCACTGACCGGAGTGTGCCTGAATTAGATGAACCTCTAACTTGGACTGAAGTAATAGGGCTATCTAATAATGACTAATAAAGAAGCGGGTGTGCGGACGGCATTCCGATAAAATTCATTTCGGAATTTGGCAACATAGACCCAGAAAGTATTATGAAGTTATTTAATGCAATTGCCGATTCCGGCTCGTATCCGAAACGTGGAGTGCAGCTATCCTCCAACCGATTTTTAAAAATAAAGGGGATGCGAATTGCCCACAAAATTATCGCGGAATTAGTCTTTTGCCAGCGCTGAGCAAACTGTTCTGTAAAATACTCAACGGGCGACTGAGTAAATGGGCGGAAAACGTACGGTAAAATATCAGAATTGCAAGCAGGCTTTAGGAGAGGGCTTCGCGACAACCGACAATACATTTGTGTTAGATACCCTAGGAAAACAGGCGCTGGCGCGTAAACGGGGCCACTTATATTGCAGTTTTGAAGATTTCAAAAAAGGCTTTGACTCTATTAATAGGGATGCTTTATGGCGAAAATAAATGAGTAGGCTCTCACGTAAAGTTTTAAACGTATTGCAGAGTATGTATAAGGAAGTAAATTTCTGCATGAGGTGCGGTGACGGAAGTATAATGCAAAAAATAAAATCGACAATAGGAGTAAGACAGGGGTGTCCCTCTTCACCGCTGCTTTATCTTGTTTAATAAAACGATTTATTGACGTGGGTACAGGAAGCGGATACAACGGCCCCGGTAATTGATGGCTTGAAAATTCCCGGACTACTATATGCTGATGATTTAGTCTTATGTTCGGAAGACGATTGAGGGCTACAGAAGAGTTTAAATATTCTAGAACGGTATAGTGAGACATGGGGACTAAAGGTAAACAATCAAAAAACGAAGTAGTAGTCTTCAAAAATGGGTTTATCTGGGGTAGCAAAGAGAAATGGTACTACGCTAGGAAGAAATTGACCGCGTCAAAACATTCACATACCTTGGTGCAAAATGTTCCATGAATGGGGGATGGAATAATCACATACTGACGGCTCACAGCAAAGGAAGAATTGCGCTCAAAGAAATCGTTTGCGCATGCGCAGGGTTCCGGAATGCCGTAAAAGTGTGCGATACAATGTTCAAATCGTTAGTTCTCCCAGCTATGGGGCAGAAATCTGGGAGTGGATAGGATAAATCGACTAGAAAGTATCGAAACAGATTATTTCAAATTAATTCTAGGAGTTTCTAGATGCGCAGCAAATGCCGGAGTCTTAAGAGAGTCGGAAGTATAGAATTTGGAGAAAAATGGGAGTTTTAAAATGAAATCTATTAAACTTTGGATTAAATTAGCAGATGAACAGGCTGACACACTTACACATAGGTGTTAAAGTGCAATGGCAGGGAAGCGACCGCATCGCTACTGGGCGTACAAAATTAAACGGCTACTTGACCGCGCAGGGTTGGGAGACGTCTCTCCGGAAATGGTGGGAGATAGGGGAACCCGTGAAATAGAACGGCTGATTTCCAATAGACTTGCGGATATTAAAGGCAAGAGATCTGGGCAGCAACGGCTGAAAAACGTTCGCTAGTAGCTCAAATCATGCGAGTCCGTTATGGGGTTGCGAAGGTTACGTTCATACTCTCGGAAAGGACGCAAGAGAGGATACGCTTGGTTCAGGGTTGGGAATGGATGCAGCGTAGACTAAAGGACGCAAATGGTAATGGCATCTGTGTGCTTTGCGGTGATAGGGAAGACTGGTCAACATCCTCTTAATTTGCTGTGCAACCGAATTATGGAGAAAAAAATTGATGGGATGGGAATTACTACTTTCTAAGCAGGAACGTAACGCTCGCCCAAACCATTTTAGATGATAAAAGGTCTAAATTTCATGAAAGAATTAGGAACATTTTTAGGAAAGGTTCGGACCATTAGGGAAACTGAAATTAGGGAGTGGGAAAACAGCACCGGTTAGCTTGAGCGGAGCCTAGACTGGAGAGAAATAAATAAGTCAATAAGCTAACAATATGTAAGTTAATCAGTAATTTTATGTTAAGTAAGTAAACAGTTAAAAATAAGTCATAGTCATAGTTAATTGGTAAGTAAAAGGTTAATATAATAAATAAAATAAAACTGCATAGTAATAAGCACATTAGGGGGAAGGTAAGGGGGATCGAAAATATAAGGCAGAGGCGTGGTGCGGACGATCTTCTGTGGGCTGTTTGATTTCAGGTGCTGAGGAGGCCAAGCACTGGAAGGAGCGGCGGGACGCCCGCGCAGAAATAATATAGCTAAAATTAAAAAAAATCGTGGGATAGATAGAATGTACTCGGCTTCTGACGGCAGGATTTTCCCTTCAGGGGTTTTTTTCCTGAGCCGTACCTTATTGGTCTCTTTTCCGCGGCTTTGATGCGATGGAGAGACCATTTGGGGTGAATACCAGAAATTCGAAAGATTAGAACGCGAAAGGATGTAGGTATTGTAATGGCTTAAAGGCCTTCGGCCTAGCACATAGGGTCAAGAAGCTAATTTGTCTGTAATAATTACCTATTAAATAAATAAATAATATTTTTGACCCATAATTTTTGAAGAGTTTGAAACTTCATAAACTCAGACTAATTTGTGTTCACTTATACTTCTGCAATTGCTTTATTAATAGTTTTGTATGCGAATCTAGCGTTGTATGCGAATCTAACATTAAAAGGTGACTATTTCGTATGTTTATGTGAATAAAGTGTTGGTTAAGTTTAATAAACATAATTTGTGGTAAACATTCATTTGAAAATGGGTATTTTCACATTTATGTAAGAACGTAAAAGTGAGAAGTCGAACATAACGTTCATTCATTCTCATAGTATTACTCACAGTCCTGTTTTCTCCGTATTCACTTGAAATTCTTCAAGTTTAATAAGGTCCGTGGCAATATTGTTCGTAGGTTTTCGCAAATGTATTCTTAAAAATACGTTAATTCGAATGTAAATTGAAGTCAATCTGCAGAGCGATGTACTTAGTAATTCAATTGTTTAGTTAGAGATGTCAACATCAGTGTTGCCAACGTCGTGAAAGAAAATAATAGCGTATTTCCTAAAAATATGTTTGGGCACTGGTGTTTAACCAATTTCACATACATAAATCGATTTAGTAAGAGCTGAATTAATTCCAGGCTTTATCACTAAGATCGCAGAGTCAAACCACGAAAAAATACCTTTTTGGAAAATTATTAGAATCCACTAACCGGATACGAAAACAAAATATCAGTCGAATGACACCTCATTGGTCTTGATTGATCCAGAGGAAGTGGTTTAGACGCTAGTGATGGAATCGCACACATCCGCACATCTGCACAAACGCACACTCAAGAGTTTTACTCAAATACTGTATAGGGATTACAACCTTTTTATTGACCACACGGCACAATAAATATGTCCGACAGTAAAGGGCACTCACCATTCACGATAATATCGAAAATGTCTGATTAAAAAATCAAAGAAAAACATTCGGCGAAATACAAAAATATAACAATAGATATCTAGTAGTGAAACAAGTGCAACATTTCTGTATTCTGTCGATTAGTTCTTTTTATGTGATTTGTAAGATAACCAACCAAATACTCCCCGATGATCTTCAGTTGAAATGATGAAGTTGCATAAAATCTGTGTGCCTGTGGTAGCATTTTTAGGATTTGGTAGTAATGGTTATCTTCTATTCCTCAAGCCTACGTTGTGAGTGAGCAACAGAAGCACTAATGTTTACAACCGTATCCTTATCAAAACGATATCTCTTCTTAAATTCTTGTTGCTCTTCCTCACGATTTTCCATGTTTCTCAAATATCGTTTTGGTATATGATCTTCAATATGATTTCAATAATTCCATGTTTATATATGAATTTATATAATATTTGAAAATTATGTAATATCCGAAAAAATGAATATTGTAACGTATTAGCCAGCGTGCCTCGTGGCATCTACTTGGGGACGCTTGGTAGAGGATTAGTTAGATGAAACTCCTCGCCACAGAAAGGAGAGAAGGGTTTTTCCGTAAAGCAAGAACGCGGAAACAGGAGACACAAGGCTTTGGGGTCTTCCGGTCTTAAGAAACGGAGACCCAAACCCTTTTTAATTGTTAGCGCATTATATCAGCGGTGGGGGTTGCGTGACGTATGTAGGTCACGTGGGCTCGTCTAATATAACGGAGTGTACAGAACCAGAGGTGGATACCGCTCCTTGAAGAAGCACTTTAAAAAACTAGCTAAAAATTTCTTTTCAAAAAATAAATGCGTCAAATAATGACATTAAATAAATTTTATCTCTGTACGAGCCGGATCCCACGGCTACTTACAAGCGCCCGAGAGATAGGGCGAGACGCCAATACTTGCAAGAAATTGCGATAAACAACGCCAAAAGCGCGCCGAATGGCTATTGTCTTTCCTGACCATGTTCTTTCTCTATTTCAGATCAGCCATAGATGTGAAAGGATAGGGATGGCTACACAGCAGGCAATGTGGCGGCTTTGCACTACTCGGCCCACTTAGACTGCGCTGTAAAACACTGGGCGACGTGGGTGGGTTCTGGAGACAGTGGGAGAACCTCGTGCATGTGACACAAAACTTGGCGCCACGACGGTGCATAATGCGAGCCAGGCTCGCAAGGCAAGTCACGAGTTGACGAAAGCCTGCGGAGGACTTGGGTGTGGACTGTGTCCTTGGGTGACCGCGGTCACGGAGAAGCGATGCTGTGTGCGTTGCTCCGAGGTGAGGAGTGCGTTGAGTGCCACGATTCACGGCCGATTCTCAATCGGATGAGATCGCTCATGCGATCGAGGCAAACCATCCGTTGGTACGCCAGAAACGGACTTTGTGTCCCAGTGTGACATCCGGTCACGGAAGCTAGGCTTTGTGCGCGCTTCAGAAGTAGGAATGGCGAATGCCACATCGAAACCGATCATCAATCGGGTTTGGATCGCTCCGCCGATCAGGGGATAGTAGGTCTATCAGAGCTAGGGTGTAAGAAGGAATTAATTGTAAATATTTGTTTTGTTTTCTTTGTTAATATATATATTTGTTATATGAAGCTCTGTGTCTGTGTTCGCTATGAGTATCCATGACGTACAATATCTTATACTTATATGTTAGAAACTTGTTTTTCCAATCCAAACATTAACAACGAAAAATAAATTTATATACCTGAATAATAGAGAAAAACTTTTTGTTAAAAATAAAAAGAAATTAAAAATAATGCAGATATTTTTAACGCCTTTTTTGCCCCCTTTCACAAATACTTCCCTTGTGCACAGCACCGGCTTGCATTAAGCAACTCCAAGGAGACAATATAATTGTGAAAAGATGCCTGGCCCCTAATTTAAAAAATGCGATTGCATAAAAATTTGTAACAAGAAGTATCGGAAAATGTATTTCTCAACATTATAGTACCGCCCGCGCCCCGCCGCGTGCCGCCTGCGTGCACGGCCGGCGCGTCGCGCGGAGAAAGCATGTGGTATTCAGCTCGACTCTCGTATTTCATCTGTCGATTGTTCTGAAGACATAAATTCATGAGTCGAGTGTTGGCAGACAGGCTTTTCTGACAGCGTTTCATATGTAGTCTCGGGTGGAACCCCACCCCAAACCAATTTCAACAGACGTAAATTGTCCCGAGCGGCCGATCGTATCGCTCGTCGGCGCGCTGTGCAGAGGGCGCTGCGGTTGCGAGCGGCTTATCTCGGGAGCGGAGGATAAAATTATAATGAAAGCGCCCGCGCGAACGCAGAAACAAAGCAGGAGCGTTGCGGGAGACGCCGCTTCTCTCCTCCTCCTCCCCTCTTCTGCGCGTTATTTCGCGAGGAGCGACCGCGCATTAGGCGCGCATTGCAGTTTGGCTATCCTACAGATTTAAACGGAAGAAGACATGCCGCAAAACAAAATGCACTCGTGTGTAATTGCAGCCAGGCGCAGGTAGCAACCCAGGTGTTCCCGATTTCGCGCATGGCAGCCAAACAAAATGTCCCCAGAAAATTTCAAGGCAACAGGGCAGGCGTGCGTCTTAGTGTGAATATTCTTCTGAATTCGCCAATGTCTGTTGTGGTCTTTTTCGCATATATAATGTTATTAAAACTGTTCATTTTCGAACACGTATTTGAGTTTTATCTTCTTTTTAAGAAACTGTTTGTTGCAAGTAAATGCGCTTTTTCTATATTTTTCAACAGAAAATAATTATAATTATAATTGGTGTGCTTGTTATGAATGAACTTTGGACAACAGCTCTTCCCAAGCCAAAGGCCTACAGCAGCGTCTCGGTTCCTAGTTTAATGGTTAAGTGGGACGTGTGGTTAGCACGTAGCCAACCCTATGCTGTTATTCCTATCTTCTCAACCCAAGAAGGCTACTATCTCATCATCACACAGCAACAGATATTGAGAAATTGCGAGGAAAGCCGCACAATTAATTTTTGCACTAACCGAGAATCGAACTCGGGGTTGCGCTGTGAAAAGCGAGCACGTTAACTAATCCAAGAACCTAATTATATTATTCTTTAACATATGTTTGAGACTATAAAAGCATATAATTAATTCTGCCATATACAGTAAAATTTGGAACAATGTTTTATTTACTGTCTTGTAATTATTTTACAGTATTTTTAAAGTATTACATTTTCTAATGTTTGCTTAAAAATCGGTACTTGTATTTGAAAAAGTCGGCACTTAAATGAGCTGCAGGCACAAGATTACACTTAATTTTAATTCAATTTCCATTCTCCCCAGATCTCCAGCGTGGGGTTCAGTGTTGCTGGGCGATTGCGGGTGACGCAGGGCGAGGCCGAGGAGGATAGGACAGGCGGCGCAACAGAGGAGAGATAGATATAGACAAAGAGACAGACAGAGACAGACAGAGAGAGCGACAGACAGACAGCGGGAGAGAGACAGACAGAGAAATAGAGAGACAGAGAGGCAGATCGATCAGGAGAGAGACAGATCGAGACAGAGAGACAGAGAGTTACAGAGAGGAAACAGGGAGAGATAAGGGAAGGGAAATGGAGAGTTAGACGTCTTCCGGGTTCCACTAGTTTATAAGTAATAGAAAAAATATCTTATATTTCACGAATATAGAACATATTTCGTATAATATAGTAAAAAAATAATAATTGAAAATTGCTTTTCTTTTCGCTTCTGATAATCTGAACGTGAGCGCATTAATTTTATTCGGCCCTGAAATCATCAACAGGCCTAAACGCATAAAAACTGCAAATATCGATAAAAAATTAAAATTTTGAAAATATTGAGAGGAATGTAGGCAAAATGGTAAAAAACAGACTAAAATGTTTCAAAAAATGGGAAAAAAAAATGTGATCTATGAACATTTGTTCGCTTGTCTCCTTTCACATTCTACTAGGCAATACAGTAGAATTCCATTCTCTACAGTAGAATTCCTCTAGACTAAATAATGTTATCATATTTGAGTAGTTTCACTTATTTTTTTCACTTTCCTCAGGGCTAATAAACATATTGCCATAATTAGAAAGAAAATGCAAAAAAACAAGCCATATCGAAGATTTGGAATCTTGGGCCCGAAAGGATCGACAAAAGTATTGAAACCAATAAAAAAAAAAAGCGGTTTCACAGAAAAACCCAAAAAACGGTAGGTCTGAGTATTACCACTCACTTGCTAAAGAAAAATCGAATATCGCAACTTCATCGTCCCCATTGTTTCAAACATACTTGATTAAATTACCATTTTTGTGAAACATACTTGTTAAGATCAATATACGAAGTACAAGTGTCTTTCTGTGTCGGATCGATTGCAAGAGAGTCAAAAGTAAGGAAAATACGAATATAAAAGTATTTTAATGGAACACATATTTAAAGTACTTTTCATGCCATCTGTAACAAATTCCGACAATAAACGTACAGGCTCAGCTTGAAATGCGAGCAAGTTTTGTGCAACCGTTATCCATTGCACATTTCTGCCCCATCCTCGATATTTTTTCTCCTCTAAGATCGCACATTGAAACACTTGTCGC
>BOPP01000213.1:1567757-1585902 GCA_017312745.1 Gryllus bimaculatus
TGTTTTAAATCTAAGAATTGTGATAAACAAACCCGTTTTTATTTATATGAACAGCATCACGATATTTGTAAATATCATGTCAATGTATGTAATAGACGCGTACAGAATATATACAAAATGGGCAAAGTAAAGGGATATAGGTTTGCCAGAGAGATGGATAAACAACCAAACTCGGAGACATGTTGGAAAAGACTTCTCTGAAACTGGCTAGCTCTCTCATAGTAGACCACAACAAATTACAGGCTATCATTTAATACTAATTAATAACTCATTAATTATCATAATTTAAATTAATTACGCCATTTTTCCAAAAAATCGAGGGTCAGCTAGCTTCCACACTAAGCTAGCTAGAAGCCAAACAAAATATCGTAGAAAAATTTGAAAAACATAACAAGAAAATATGTATGAATTACCACTAAATTACTCTATTACTTCATTACTAACATCATTATAACAATTGTTAATAAAAAGTAGAAAGTATGTACCACGACACAAAACTTAATGAAAGAAACCGTAAGGTTTTTTACCAGCAAATTACAGTTTTCCTGATTCTAATATGTAGCTAGTAAAATGTAGCGTCACCGTCGCTATAAACTGTTTTAAAAATAGTTTCATGTTTTGGAAATTTCTTTAATATTTCATTTCTTTCAAGCTCAGATTAGTTCCAATATATTCTTTCAGAATTGGACTTACCAATTAGCCGTAGTAGCTGGATAGTGTTATACTCGCCGTTGAAAAGTTCCCAACACCCAATGTCCTTGTATTTTATCCTGTGCACTCCATTCGGGATATGAACTAGACTTATTGAATTTTCAAAATAATAATCGCCGTAGCAATTACTTGTAGGTTTTAATGATGCTAATACTTAAATTTTTAGTACAACTACATTTGTTACGCCATTTTGCTAAAAATGCACGTAGCACAATTGCATTAGCACAAATGCCAAAATGCAGATCATTCCCAATTAGTTCAGAAAAATTCTGTCGCATCATCTTTTACAACTACATTTTATTCGTCCCGGATTTCCTTAACACTTCCATATTTTTGTTTCAGCCATATGGAAAAATAAAAAACGTAGAGGAGAAAGGGGTCGGTACCCGGGTGGTGTTGCGTGCATTTTCGGACTAGCTTAATGCAGTTTATTAATGAAATTAAGACCAACTCAGACAATTCCTTTGTATTAGACTAGTAATGCAAAATATAGATATTGCCTATTGTGTTTATCTACGTCACCCACAGGGTTCGCGTTATTATACTCCGGAATCCTTCGGCAAAATCAATGATTTCCTAGATACGTTACAGCTGAGGTACCCAAGTACTAATTTACTAGTGTTAGGGGACATGAATGCTCGAATTGGCAATGAACAGGAAGTTTTTTCGGACTTCGACCGGCAAGAAGCGAGAGCGAATTCAGAAAAAGCAAAGACTCGGTCATCAATAATGATGGGCAGGAATTGCTAGAATTATGCGAAAGATTTAATCTCGTAATCTTAAATGGGCAGCTATGGACAGGTACGGAAGGGAAGGGACAGGATTAGATGGGAATGGAGGAGTTAATAGATTACGCTCTGTTATCGCAGAAAGAATACACCAATATATTAGATTTTGGGATCGAATTACGGGCAGAATCTGATCATTTGCCTGTGTGCGTGCATTTAGCAGTAAATGCTTCTGCACTGCCATCGGCAGGGGAGCGGGCAGGAGCAACGAACTTGACTATAGAAAGAAAACGGTTTGAATGGAAGAGGAAAAGCGACAGGAATTTGTACAGGATATTTCTTAACTCGGCAGGGTGGACGCGAGAGGATTGCACGCCGGAAACGCAAACAATGAACTTAGAAAAGCGGCTCTACGCGCAGGGAAGGGTATGCGAAGGTGGGGAGAGGAGGAAGGGAAACTGACCCAAGTTGGTTTAGCGAGGAGGGTCGGGAGACCAGCGCGAAACTATAAATAGCCTTAAGAAATTTCAGAAACAGGGGAACGGAAGAAGCTAGAAACACTTATTTTGTTATTACGTAGGCAGTACGAGGCCACAATTAAGAAATCGAAGAATCTTGGCAGGATAGTGAGGCCGCAAGAAATAAGACAATTCTAAGAACGATTATAGTAAATCAATTTGGGACGTTATCAGATCTTTGCGCATAAAATAAATTCAAGTAATGAAATTTCAAGCAGACGCCGTGGGTAAAATATTTTTCACGGACGTTCATAGTAGAGACCATTGAAACAGGGCAAGGTATTTTCACTGACCGGAGTGTGCCTGAATTAGATGAACCTCTAACGCTGGACTGAAGTAAATAGGGCTATCTAATAATGACTAATAAAGAAGGCGGGTGTGCGGACGGCATTCCGATAAAATTCATTTCGGAATTTTGGCAACATAGACCCAGAAAGTATTATGAAAGTTATTTAATGCAATTGCCGATTCCGGCTCGTATCCGAAACGTGGAGTGCAGCTATCCTCCAACCGATTTTTAAAAATAAAGGGGATGCGAATTGCCCACAAAATTATCGCGGAATTAGTCTTTTGCCAGCGCTGAGCAAACTGTTCTGTAAAATACTCAACGGGCGACTGAGTAAATGGGCGGAAAACGTACGGTAAAATATCAGAATTGCAAGCAGGCTTAGGAGAGGGCTTCGCAACAACCGACAATAATTTGTGTTAGATACCCTAGGAAAACAGGCGCTGGCGCGGTAAACGGGGCCACTTATATTGCAGTTTTTGAAGATTTCAAAAAGGCTTTGACTCTATTAATAGGGATGCTTTATGGCGAAAACTAAATGAGTAGGGTCTTCACGTAAAGTTTAAACGTATTGCAGAGTATGTATAAGGAAGTAAATTTCTGCATGAGGTGCGGTGAGCGGAAGTATAATGCAAAAAATAAAATCGACAATAGGAGTAAGACAGGGGTGTCCTCTTTCACCGCTGCTTTATCTTGTTTATAAAACGATTTATTGACGTGGGTACAGGAAGCGGATACAACGGCCCCGGTAATTGATGGCTTGAAAATTCCCGGACTACTATATGCTGATGATTAGTCTTATGTTCGGAGACGATTGAGGGCTACAGAAGAGTTTAAATATTCTAGAACGGTATAGTGAGACATGGGGACAAAAGTAAACATTCAAAAAACGAAAGTAGTAGTCTTCAAAAATGGGTTTATCTGGGGTAGCAAAGAGAAATGGTACTACGCTAGGAAGAAATTGGACCGACGTCAAAACATTCACATACCTTGGTGCAAAATGTTCCATGAATGGGGGATGGAATAATCACATACTGACGGCTCACAGCAAAGGAAGAATTGCGCTCAAAGAAATCGTTTGCGCAATGCGCAGGGTTCCGGAATGCCGTAAAAGTGTGCGATACAATGTTCAAATCGTTAGTTCTCCCAGCTATGGGGCAGAAATCTGGGAGTGGATAGGATAAATCGACTAGAAAGTATCGAAACAGATTATTTCAAATTAATTCTAGGAGTTTCTAGATGCGCAGCAAATGCCGGAGCTTAGAAGAGGTCGGAAGTATAGAAATTTGGAGAAAAATGGGAGATTTTAAAATGAAATCTATTAAACTTTGGATTAAATTAGCAGATGAACAGGCTGACACACTTACACATAGGTGATTTAAAGTGCAATGGCAGGGAGCGACGCATCGCTACTGGGCGTACAAAATTAAACGGCTACTTGACCGCGCAGGGTTGGGAGACGTCTCTCCGGAAATGGTGGGAGATAGGGGAACCCGTGAAATAGAACGGCTGATTTCAATAGACTTGCGGATATTAAAGGCAAGAGATCTGGGCAGCAACGGCTGAAAAACGTTCGCTAGTAGCTCAAATTCATGCGAGTCCGTTATGGGGTTGCGAAGGTTACGTTCATACTCTCGGAAAGGACGCAGAGGAGGATACGCTTGGTTCAGGGTTGGGAATGGATGCAGCGTAGACTAAAGGACGCAAATGGTAATGGCATCTGTGTGCTTTGCGGTGATAGGGAAGACTGGTCCACATCTCTTAATTTGCTGTGCAACCGAATTATGGAGAAAAAAATTGATGGGCATGGGAAATTACTACTTTCTAAGCAGGAACGTAACGCTCGCCCAAACCATTTTAATGATAAAAAGGTCTAAATTTCATGAAAGAATTAGGAACATTTTTAGGAAAGGTTCGGACCATTAGGGAAACTGAAATTAGGGAGTGGGAAAACACACCGGTTAGCTTGAGCGGAGCCTAGACTGGAGAGAAATAAATAAGTCAATAAGCTAACAATAGTAAGTTAATCAGTAATTTTATGTTAAGTAAGTAAACAGTTAAGAAATAAAGTCTAAGTCATAGTTAATTGGTAAGTAAAAGGTTAATATAATAAATAAAATAAAACTGGCATAGTAATAAGCACATTAGGGGGAAGGTAAGGGGGATCGAAAATATAAGGCAGAGGCGTTGGTGCGGACGATCTTCTGTGGCGCTGTTTGATTTCAGGTGCTGAGGAGGCCAAGCACTGGAAGGAGACGGCGGGACGCCGCGCGCAGAAAATAATATAGCTAAAATTAAAAAAAATCGTGGGATAGATAGAATGTACTCGGCTTCTGACGGCAGGATTTTCCCTTCAGGGGTTTTTTTTCCTGAGCCGTACCTTATGGTCTCTTTTCCGCGGCTTTGATGCGATGGAGAGACCATTTGGGGTGAATACCAGAAATTCGAAAGATTAGAACGCGAAAGGATGTAGGTATTGTAATGGCTTAAAGGCCTTCGGCCTAGCCACATAGGATCAAGTAAGCTAATTTGTCTTAATAATTACTTATTAAATAAATAAAAATAATTTTTGACCCATAATTTTGAAGAGTTTGAAACTTCATAAACTCAGACTAATTTGTGTTCACTTATACTTCTGCAATTGCCTTTATTAATATTTTGTATGCGAATCTAGCGTTGTATGCGAATCTAACAATTAAAAGGTGACTATTTGACGGTATTTTTATGTATAGATTTGATGTGAATAAAGTTTGGTTAAGTAAACCATAATTTGTGGTAAACATTCATTTGAAAATGGGTATTTTCACAATTTAATGTAAGAACGTAAAAGTGAGAAGTCGAACATAACGTTCATTCATTCTCCATAGCATACTCACAGTCCTGTTTTCTCGTATTCACTTGAAATTCTTCA
The DNA here is from genome assembly GCA_017312745.1 of Gryllus bimaculatus. NCBI lineage: Eukaryota > Metazoa > Arthropoda > Insecta > Orthoptera > Gryllidae > Gryllus > Gryllus bimaculatus. The sequence continues at coordinate 1,572,912 of BOPP01000213.1, forward strand.
AGTTTAATAAGGTCCGTGGCAATATTGTTCGTAGGTTTTCGCAAATGTATTCTTTAAAAATACGTTAATTCGAATGTAAATTGAAGTCAATCTGCCAGAGCGATGTACTTAGTAATTCAATTGTTTAGTTAGAGATGTCAACATTCAGTGTTGCCAACGTTCGTGAAGAAAAATAATAGCGTATTTCCTAAAAAATATGTTTGGGCACTGGTGTTTAACCAATTTCACATACATAAATCGATTTAGTAAGAGCTGAATTAATTCCAGGCTATATCACTAAGATCGCAGAGTCAAAACCGAAAAAAATACCTTTTTGGAAAATTATTAGAAATCCACTAACCGGATACAAAAACAAAATATCAGTCGAATGATACCTCATTGGTCTTGATTGATCCAGAGGAAGTGCGTTTAGACGCTAGTGATGGAATCGCACACATCCGCACATCTGCACAAACGCACACTCAAGAGTTTACTCAATACTGTACAGGGATTACAACCTTTTTTATTGACACACGGGCACCATAAATATGTCCGACACTAAAGGGCACTCACCCATTCACGATAATATCGAAAATGTCTGATTAAAAAATCAAAAGAAAAACATTCGGCGAATATAAAAATATAACAATAGATATCTAGTAGTGAAACAAGTGCAACTTTCTGTATTCTGTCGATTAGTTCTTTTTATGTGATTTGTAAGATAACCAAACCAAATACTCCCCGAATGATCTTCAGTTGAAATGATGAAGTTGCATAAAATCTGTGTGCCTGTGTTAGGCATTTTTAGGATTTTGGTAGTAATGGTTACTCTATTCCTCAAGCCCACGTTGTGAGTGAGCAACAGAAGCACTAATGTTTACAACCGCGTATCCTTATCAAAACGATATCTCTTCTTAAATTCTGTTGCTCTTCCTCACGATTTTCCATGTTTCTCAAAATATCGTTTTGGTATATGATCTTCAATAATGATTTCAATAATTCCCATGTTTATATATGAATTTATATAATATTTGAAATGATGGATATCCGAAAAAATGAACATTGTAACGTATTAGCCAGCGTGCCTCGTGGCATCTACTTGGGGACGCTTGTAGAGGATTAGTTAGATGAAACTCCTCGCCACAGAAAGGAGAGAAGGGTTTTTCCGTAAAGCAAGAACGCGGGGAAACAGGAGACAAAGGCTTTGGGTCTTCCGGTCTTAAGAAACGGAGGACCAAACCCTTTTAATTGTTAGCTTAATTCAGCGCGTGAGGGGGTTGCGTGAACGTTATAGGTCACCGTGGGCTCGTTCTATATAACGGAGTGTACAGAACCAGAGGGTGGATACCGCTCCTTGAAGAGACTTTAAAAAACAAAACTTAGCTAAAAATTTCTTTTCAAAAATAAATGCGTCAAATAATGACATTATAATAAATTTATCTCTGTACGAGCCGGATCCCACGGCTACTTACAAGCGCCCGAGAGATAGGCGAGACGCCAATACTTGCATGAAAATTGCGATAAACAACGCCAAAAGCGCGCCGAATGGCTATTGTCTTTCCTGACCATGTTCTTTCTCTATTTTCAGATCAGCCATAGATGCGAAAGGATAGGGATGGCTACACAGCAGGCAAATGTGGCGGCTTTGCACTACTGCGGCCACTTTGAACTGTGCTGTAAAACACTGGGCGAGTGGGTGGGTTCTGGAGACAGTGGGAGAACCTCGTGCATGTGCACAAAACTTGGCGCCACGACGGTGCATAATGCGGCCAGGCTCGCAAGGCAAGTCACGAGTTGACGAAGCCTGCGGAGGACTTGGGTGTGACTGTGTCCTTGGGTGACCGCGGTCACGGAGAGCGATGCTGTGTGCGTTGCTCCGAGGTGAGGAGTGGTTGAGTGCCACGATTCACGGCCGATTCTCAAATCGGATGAGATCGCTCATGCGATCGAGGCAAACCATCCGTTTGGTACGCCAGAAACGGACTTTGTGTCCCAGTGTGACATCCGGTCACGGAAGCTAGGCTTTGTGCGCGCTTCAGAAGTAGGAATGGCGAATGCCACATCGAAACCGATCATCAATCGGGTTTGGATCGCTCTCGCCGAATCAGGGATAGTAGGTCTATCAGAGCTAGGGTGTAAGAAGGAAATTAATTGTAAATATTTGTTTTGTTTTCTTTGTTAATATATATATTTGTTATATGAAAGCTCTGTGTCTGTGTTCGCTATGAGTATCCATGACGTACAATATCTTTATATATATATGTTTAGAAAACTTGTTTTTCCAATCCAAACATTAACAACGAAAAATAAATTTATATACCTGAATAATAGAGAAAAACTTTTTTGTTAAAAATAAAAATAAATTAAAAATAATGCAGATATTTTTAAAACGCCTTTTTTGCCCCCTTTCACAAATACTTCCCTTGTGCACAGCACCGCTTGCATTAAGCAACCCAAGGAGACAATATAATTGTGAAAAGATGCCTGGCCCCTAATTTAAAAAATGCGATTGCATAAAATTTGTAACAAGAAGTATCGGAAAATGTATTTCTCACATTATAGTACCGCCCGCGCCCCGCCCGCGTCCCGCCTGCGTGCACGGCCGGCGCGTCGCGCGGAGAAGCATGTGGTATTCAGTCGACTCTCGTATTTCATCTGTCGATTGTTCTGAAGACATAAATATCATGAGTCGAGTGTTGGCAGACAGGCTTTTCTGACAGCGTTTCATATGTAGTCCCGGGTTTGAACCCCACCCAAACCAATTTTCAACAGACGTAAATTGTCCCGAGCGGCCGATCGTATCGCTCGTCGGCGGCTGTGCAGAGGGCGCTGCGGTTGCGAGCGGCTTATCTCGGGAGCGGAGGAATAAAATTATAATGAAAGCGCCCGCGCGAACGCAGAAACAAAGCAGGAGCGTTGCGGGAGACGCCGCTCCTCTCCTCCTCCTCCCCCTCTCTGCGCGTTATTCGCGAGGAGCGACCGCGCATTAGGCGCATCTGCAGTTTGGCTTATCCTACAGATTAAACGGAATGAAGACATGCCGGCAAACAAAATGCACTCGTGTGTAATTGCAGCCAGGCTGCAGGTAGCAACGCCAGGTGTTCCCGATTTCGCGCAATGGCAGCCAAACAAATGTCCCCAGAAATTTCAAGGCAACAGGGCAGGCAGTGTGAATATTCTTCTGAATTCGCCAATGTCTGTTGTGGTCTTTTTCGCATATAATGTTATTAAAACTGTTCATTTCGAACACGTATTTGAGTTTTATCTTCTTTTTAAGAAACTGTTTGTTGCAAGTAAAATGCGCTTTTTACTATATTTTCAACAGAAAATAATATAATTATAATGTGTGCTTGTATGAATGTACTTTGGACAACAGCTCTTCCCAAGCCAAGACCTACCAGCAGCGTCTCGGTCCTGGTTAATGGGTTAAGTGGTACGTGTGGTTAGCACGTAGCCAACCCTATGCTGTATTCCTATCTTCTCAACCCAAGAAGGCTACTATCTGATCATCACACAGCAACAGATATTGAGAAATTGCGAGGAAAGCGCACAATTAATTTTTGCACTAACCGAGAATCGAACTCGGGGTTGCGCTGTGAAAAGCGAGCACGTTAACTAATCCAAGACCTAATTATATTATTCTTTAACATATGTTTGAGACTATAAAAGCATATAATTAATTCTGCCATATACAGTAAAATTTGGAACAATGTTTATTTACTGTCTTGTAATTATTTTACAGTATTTTAAAAGTATTACATTTTCTAATGTTTGCTTAAAAATAGTACTTGTATTTGAAAAAGTGGCACTTAAATGAGCTGCAGCACAAGATTACACTTAATTTTAATTCAATTTCCATTCTCCCAGATCTCCACGTGGGGTTCAGTGTTGCTGGACGATTGCGGGTGACGCAAGGCGAGGCCGAGGAGGATAGGACAGGCGGCGCAACAGAGGGAGAGATAGATATAGACAAAGAGACAGACAGAGACAGGCAGAGAGAGCGACAGACAGACAGCGAGAGAGACAGACAGAGAAATAGAGAGACAGAGAGGCAGATCGATTCAGAGAGAGACAGATCGAGACAGAGAGACAGAGAGAGACAGAGAGAGACAGAGAGTTACAGAGAGAAACAGGGGAGATAAGGGAAGGGAAATGGAGAGTAGAACGTCTTCCGGGTTCCACTAGTTATAAGTAATTAGAAAAAATATCTTATATTTCACGAATGTAGAAACATATTTCGTATAATATAGTAAAAAAATAATAATTGAAAATTGCTTTCTTTTCGCTTCTGATAATCTGAACGTGAGCGCATTAATTTTATTCGGCCCTGAAATCATCAACAGGCCTAAACGCATAAAAACTGCAAATATCGATAAAAAATATAAAATTTTGAAATATTTGAGAGGAATGTAGCAAAATGGTAAAAAGAGACTAAAATGTTTCAAAAAATGGAAAAAAATGTGATCTATGAACATTTGTTCCGCTTGTCTCCTTTCACATTCTACTAGCAATACAGTAGAATTCCATTCTCTACAGTAGAATTCCTCTAGACTAAATAATGTTATCATATTTTGAGTAGTTTCACTTATTTATTTCACTTTCCTCAGGGCTAATAAACATATTGTCATAATTAGAAAGAAATGCAAAAAACAAGCCATATCGAAGATTTGAACTTGGCCCGAAAGATCGACAAAGTATTGAAAAATAAAAAAAAAAGGTTTCACAGAAACCCCAAAACGGTAGGTCTGAAGTATACCACTCACTTGTAAAGAAATCGAATCAACTTCATCGTCCATTGTTTCAAACATACTGATTAATATACATTTTTGTGAACATACTTGTTAAGATCAATATACGAGTACAAGTGTCTTTCTTGTCGGATCGATTGGCAAAGAGTCAAAGTAAGGAAAAATACGAATATAAAAGTATTTAATGCAACATATTTAAAGTACTCATGCCATCTGTAACATTTCCGACAAAAAACGTACAGACTCAGCTTGAAATGCGAGCAAGTTTTGTGCAACCGTTATCCCATTGCACATTTCTGCCCATCCTCGATATTTTTTCTCCTTCTAAGATCGCAATTGAAACACTGCGCATAAAGGCGTTACAGCTTTGACGCCCCCAGTGGCCCGCGAAGTGAGAGGTCAGCAATGGAGAGAGTGATTTTTCTCCTCGGAGTCGCTCCTTCTCCCCGACGTCGAAGTCATCGCGTCGAAACGTATCGCTACCCAAACGACAATAAGAGCCATCATCTTTGCTGTCGGGATAAATAAAAATTATTGCAAAATGCAATCAAAGAAAAGAAATGAAACTTAAACCTGTTGGGTTATGATACATTAAAATATGTTTCAGATATGAATGAATAATTCTGTTGTATCTAACGAGGTGACCTCACAGACGTGTCAAGTCGTCAACTGCATTTTCAAGAAATTTCTAATTTTGTCTTTGAATATCGTTTAGTCCATTCTTCTGAGATGATGGGTTTCCCTTTAACACTAAGCTAACCTTTAATGTACGCAAGGCAATGACATCGTATCTCAAATCCCTTGACAATAGCAGTAAGTACTGTACGACTGGAATCCATGTGACTGCATGTGTTATATTCGTTCGTGAAACCCTTTTGTACAATACTTTTCAATGCAAATGAGTCTAAGTCGAATTGTGGTAAGAAACATTCTTCCAGGTTGTCTTGTGGTATAAACTTTTTTAGTTTGTTCCAAGATTAGTTATTAAGGTTTAATGTTTCCGAATTTAAAGCATTTCCTGTCATTATCTTCAGGACCTTTTTAGCATTATGAGTACTAGATTTAATTTGAATGTCGTTTTCATTGCAATATTTTACACAATAAATATTTTTCGGATTTTCTTCTTTTTGAGTTATATTCATTGAAATACACCTTTTAACAGATTTGATTAATACATTAGCCCAAAAAGTAACTAGTGGTGCTACAAAATGGCACAGAGTTTCCCGTATTAGATTTTTTTCAGTGCTCCCGGTTAGCTATTCTGACTTGCTACATATTCTTGCTAGCTGCCATCTATCGTCGCCCAAAGTATATTTTTTTAAAAAACTTCTTAATTTTTCGGCTTTCTAATAGTAGATTTTAGAAAATTAAAGTACAACAATACCTCGACCCAAATGGCAATTTTCTTTGAGAAAGGCAAAAAGCTTTTTAAGAAAACGTCATTTAACCGCTACTGTAAATTCGAAATATGAACCTCTTTTCACAGGAAACTATTAAGTTTTCGAAAAACTTCATATGACGTCATTTCAAGTACTTCAGTCACAAATGCAATAGTGTTTAGAAATAGCTGGAAATGTGCATACTAAAGGCAAGAGAGATCTTTTAAAAATGTATATTTGTATAATTTTTGAAAAAACAAATGAATGCAGCAAAAGCAGTTCTGTGTCATCTTGAATAGAGCAATTCGCACTATCTGTTGGAAAAATTTGAAGCCGTTTTTGAGAAAATGGAGTTTGAGCGTTTCTGAAAATACGAAATTTTGACAAAGAGGGAGACGGACAGACATACATATAGACAGGCAGGCAGACGAACAGCATTGGAGATGTACCATGGGGCATTCGTGATGGTGCGGAAGAACTGATTTTGGATTACTTGGAGTTTATATGTATTAGATTTGGCTGCACTGATCCAGACTGGGACTACATATAATGGTAGTGGTCGTATGATAGTTTTATTGGTTTTAGTTGGTGTAGTTTTATTTTTGCTTAGATAACTTTATTGTCTATATGGCTTTTTCAGTTTAGTCGGATGTCTAAAAAAAGACCAAGATATTTTATGGGTTTATTATGAGAAAGCCATTGTACAGGTTCTTGATTCAACTGTAAAGGGGTATGGGGGACATATGGTCTTAAGGAAAATATTTTTGCTGCTGTTTTTGACGGGTTTATTTTAATTTTATTTTGTCTGCCAAACTGTCAATTTGGTGTTTGAAGATCGATTTTTATTGCGTTTATGGTGGGACCTGATGAATATATAGCCGTGTCATCTGCACATTTGGCGGTTTTTATTGTATTGTATTTATCTATGTTTCGGTAGGCCGGCTGCGTACAAGTTGTAAAGAGCAGGAGATAACGGGGAAGGCCTGCTTCAACCGCTTTTGGGTTGGAGTGATTGATATCAACTGTCACGTCAAAAGTACTGTTGTCAAGGAAGCAGGAAATGATTTGTGTAAAATAATGTGGAGTGCCTATTTCTTTCATTTTATAGTTTAGAGCTTTGTGCCATATTCTATCGAAGGCTAGTAGAATACTGTTTTTCAACTTCCGTATGGATGTTTTCAGTGATTCTGATGATGATGTGTGGACACTTTTTTGTGAATCCCATTTGTTTCATGGGTATGGCCTTTGTGTTGTGAAGTTGTGTTTTGAATCTTTTTAATATTATTTTTTCGAATAATTTAGATAGCGAGGGAAGCCGACTGATTGCTCCGTAACTGTAGGTTAGAGATGCATTCTTGTTTGGGTTTTGTATCGGAAGAATGATTGCATGTTTACAACCTTGCAAAAGTACCAAGTCTGAGGTATGAATTGAAGATTTTTCAATATTAAATAGTTAATTTTATCATGTTCAGGGGCTTTCTTGCCAGGTAGTCAAATGGTGATTTTATTTATTTCTTTGGGTGATGTGTAGGGTATTTTATGATGCGAGCCATAAGCCTGTTCGTTGATGTTCGCCATAAGGTTTGTTGATTATGAGATGACTAGGGTGCGATTTTGTGTTATTCAGGGTGAATGTGGATGCAAAGTAATTAGCTTGGTCTTCGGCTTTCTGAATAGCTGTGTACATTTTTTCTCTGGGGGTGTCTAGTGGGGGGGTTGGAATTTTTTTCTTAAAATTGTGCTTGTAAATTTCCAAATGAATTTGTTGTTAGTGTTTAGTGATTGGATTAGTGTTTTTAAATGCTGATTATTGAAGTTTTTTATTTATTTGCACTCTGTATTTATTAGTATGTCAAGTTCTAGTTTTAGTCCTGGTGTTCTTAGTTGTGACAATACTGCGCGGATTTTGGTTTTGATTTGTATTAGATTTACTATTTCTGGCAGAAGTTAATAATGTTTATCTATGTTTGTATTCTTTATTTTAATTAGCTCTCTTTACTCGTACTTGTGGTGTACGTTATGGTGGTTAGTTTGTTGATTGATTGCTCTATTTGTAATGGGTTGGAGTGAATTTTAAATTTAGGTATTGTTGAGTTAGTTAAATTTTGGAATTTTTTTCAATCAACTTTTAACGTATACGGATTTAGTACTCGTGCGTGCGGGGGTATTTGATGTGTAGTTATTAAAACCAGTATGTGATCAGAGTCTAGTTCGAATAATGTAGTAGCATGTAGTTTAATTTTAGCGTTAGTAATTCCGATATCAGGAATACGAAGTCTTCTTAGCGTTGGTGTTTGAACAACCTCAGTTTGTATTTTTGGCATTTAGGTCCCCTAGAAGTATGTTGTTATATAGTTGAAACAGTTTACTAAAGTTTCGAGGTCCTGATATCGGTACTTTTAACATATATAGATTTGGTACTCGTGCGTGCGCGGGTATTTGATGTGTGGTTATTAAGATCGGTATGTGATCAGAGTCTAGTTCGAATAATGTAGTTGCGTGCACTTTAATTTTTGCGTTAGTAATTCCAATATCGAAAATATCGGGATTTCTTAAGCGATCCTGTGGGTAATATGTGGACGTGGAAGTGAAATTAATTTGAGAGTAATGCGATTTAGTATTTGAGCTAATATTGGAGAAGTATGGTGTTATGTAGTTGAAACAGTTTACCAAAGTTGTCGAGGTCTATTTTATGATTCGGAGGATTGTATGCTGCAGTTATAGTCCATAATTCATTTTTCATTTCTAATTTAATAGCAATATATAATAATACGTGTACAAGCAAGAATTATTGAGTAGTGTATACTTTTATTAATGGCTATTAGTACTCCTCCTCCTTTGTTTAAGTTTCTGTCAATTCTGTAAATTGTGTAGTTTGGGATATTGAATTTATTTTTTACCCTTTAAGTGCTTCTCTGTTATGCAATTTATATTGACACGGTGTTTTTTAAAAAGTTTATTAGTTCTGTTTTTTTATTGTTTAAGCAGTTAGCATTCCAATTGGCGAGAGTAAAACCTTTAAGGCGTTGAGTTGCCATTATTGCCGTTAATGTAGGCGGAAAATGAGTTTTGAATTGAGTTGATTATGGTGGGTATAAGGGTGTTTATGGCATTGATTATATAGAAAGTAATTGCATTAATTATTGTATTTATAGTGGGATAACTGTGGTGTAATTATTGGGGAAGGTTGCTTCAATTTCAATTGTTGATAGGATTTGAAAGAGCCTGGGATGATGTACTACTAATATGGGTGAAGTTGTTGAGAATTGGTGTTGCGGAAGTGGTGCGAAAGAAGGGAGAAATGGACGATAGATTGTAATGGCGTGTGTTGGTGGAAATATTTCGGTTTGTGAATATATCTGTTTTGGGGCTAGTTTTGGTTGCCAGTTTATCTTTTTTCAATGTTTTCTTTTTAGATAAGGGCAGCTGGAGTCTTGAATATTGGCCTCGTGACTGCCTTGGCAGTTACTACACTTTAGTACTTGACTACGATTAGGGCAAGTTACCGAGTAGTGATTACCCGAACAAAAAGTGCAGCTAATTCAGTGGTTGCACTTATTCTTTGTATGGTCATAATCTAGACACCGCTGGCATTGTATGGGACCTTGAGGTTTTTTCTTAGCGTTCGCGTTTACTCTATGGTTAAAAATTTGCTTAATGGCTAGAATATTATCGATTGAATCTTGTCTTTAAAAAACAGCTGCAACTACGGGGATAGGTCTGTTTTCTTTGTGAAGTCTCGTGATTTTTATTAGCAAAGAAAAGCGTTGTTTTAGGTCTTCGTATATTTCTTGGTCAATAATGTGTTGATTGACGTTCTTGAACACTACAGGTATATTTTTATTTAATGGGTCTCTAAAGGAGCGAATACTTCGATGAGTGTTATTTAAATACTTGATTATGTTTCGAAAGTCCGTGGGTGAGTTTGCACCTAATTTTTATTTTATTGTTTTATTGATCTGCAATGAAGTTTGTGGTGACTTTAGATTTAAGTTCTTTGAGAAATACATTAATATCGGTGATGTCTTTTACTATGATTGGTGGTATTTTATTGGAGGTTTCACTGTGATTGGATTTTTGGAGATTTATTATTGGAGGATTCACTGGAAGGTCGTTGATATGAGCGAATCTATTTTCGGTTTCTCGCTTATCAAGTTCACTTAGAGGTCTAAACCTGTTTTTCACTGGCAAATTAAATAACAGAGAGTTCGGTCCTGGGATTTGATCACTGTAACTGAACTACAACACCAGGCGAATGCTGGAGCAATACCCTAACAAACGAGTCACAGACCACGCTCAAACTAATTCATTACGTCGAGAATTAGAGTAATAACAATAACAATAATAATAATAATAATAATAATAATAATAATAATAATAATAATAATAATGTTTTTAGCCGAGATCGCTACGGCAGTAGGGCCGTACAGGTTTCGGACCAGAATATCGCGGGTTTGAATTCCGCCTCGGGCATGGGTGTATTTATGTATGTCTGAATGAGTGTGTCCCCCTTTCACCCCTCATCATCATCATCATTTCATCTTCCATACTCCCAGGGCTAACCATCCTGGGGAATGAAAATGGGACTCAGCTAAAATGCTGGTCCCTAATTAAAAGTTACATGCACCAGCTACAGCGATAATGATACTGAGGCATGGTAAATGCAGGATGCATACATGCTAGTCGGCCGATTCCCGAGCAAAAAAAACTTTATTTGTAGCGAGGCTCTTACCATAAGTCCTGCTTTACCATCTAACTATTTTAATGAATGTGGACAGCGATTTGCGCCCTGGAATGCTCTAGTAGTAATTATCTTATTTAGCGACACAACAACTGGTTACCACTAAGAGTTGCTAAAACATGCTGTCAGAGTGATCGAACAATAAGTGTGCGCGCACGATACCACGACAATGGGCACAAAACGAATTTGGGCGTTAATGAGTTAATTGACATTTCATGTTACAGAAGAAAATTCAATTCAAGACTACCATCCACTTATTGTCTGAGCAACCTGTAACGTATAAATGAATATAATAGCCATTATTTGTATTTTTGTTATTTTTGCAAAATAGAGATATGATACAAAAAATATTTATAAAACTGAGTGGAAAGGGAGTAACTACTTATGACACTTAAAAAACACGACTCAGAGCAACAGGTTGGAGTGCACTTAGCTGCAGAAGTGCTGGCCTCGCCCCACAGTGCGCGCAGGGGCTCCAGGCACAGCGCCGGCAGGCGGCCGACGCGGCACGTTTTTCAATTAAGCACCGAACACGATGTAGTTGTCGTCCTGACGAACGGCCTTTCAAGTCACAAGCCGAGCGGAGACCAGTCGGACGCCGACGCGCCAGCGGCCGCCCGGGCGGATCCGCCTGCGGGCCCGCTCCTGCCCGTTCTCCCCCCCCCCTCCACACGCGCACCCGCACCCGCAGACCACTCGCCCTACAGCACCAACCCTCGCCATCACACGCCGACCCCATACCCATGCCAACGCTCTGGTTCATCTCTTTCTTCGCTTTTCGCTTTCACTTTGAGGCGCATCCCCCTTAGCCTGGGCCTGTGAATCAGCCGCCCCCTCCCGCGTTTGATATTCACCGTCTTTCTACGCCCGACGCTGCCCACCTTCCCTTCCTCGCCCTGAGACCCCACTCCACGATTCCCCTGCGTTGCTGCCGCCATCGCTCCTTTCCACTGCTACAGTCACCACTGCGCAAACTCTTCCTCCTGCAGACGGCGGCAAAGACGAGAAGACAGCACTAGTGGTGACATTGACACGAGAAAGACGTGATTTTTTAATGACGTTTTAACGTAGGGCAGTGCAAGGAGATGCATTGAATTAGGTTTGCTATTTTATTAAAATCAATTTCGTTATACTCGTATGTGTACCAAATTTCGATACGAGACATTTACCTAAAATTACAGTAAATGTATGTTTCGAGCCTTTTTAGTCATGTCAGATTCATATGTAAAAGTCAGTTTGTGCCAGCAAGTACACATTATCATTTCTTTTACATTGTGGTCAACATTGATATTGTTACACAAATAAAGAATTTAAAAAATATCACATATGTTTTGTCTATTTTCTCTCGAATTTCAAAATGCATTTCATTAAATAATAGTATTTTTTTCATAAATAATTCAAAAACTCACCAAAAACATCACACCCACGTTTTCATATTTATTCGTCCGAACATGTGGATCTCAGGAAGACTCTGTGGAAGACTTGCATTACACAATTGATTTTAATTTTTCTTGACACCAAAAGTAACATGTCGGTGCATAAGATGATGATAATAAATAGCCAAGTATAGACATCTAACGTAGAAGTAATAACCAAATTGTAAGTAATTATTTCATAATAAAGTTTACATAACGATGTATTAAAAAGTCCGTTCAATGAATTATTGTCTATTATTGACATCAAGAATCCTTTTAGTTTTTTTACTATCTCCAATTAAATGTTGGGGTTAATGGAATTTTTTATTATTCATTATAATAATAATTTCTCAGCCCAGCTGTTTACTAAATCGAACAAGCAACGTTTCCAGTATTATTTTAACCATAATAACGCTCTGTTACAAAATAATTATTTTTCGATAGCAAATGCAGGCCTTCAATTGTATACGAGGTTAAACTAGTCGCGTTCGCCTTCGTTGATATTCAGTTGAGCAAGCTAGACATCTTAGATAAAAATGTTTTCATTTGCATGCATTGTTTAATTATTTCTTCTATTCTCGAGAACCAACTTTATACAAAGCCTTCTTGAACTGTGCAACAGGCCCTTGCCCTAATAGGGATTAAACGGGTTAATAATAATATAATAATAATATAATAATAATAACAATAATAATAATAATAATAATAATAATAATAATAATAATAATA
>BOPP01000213.1:1585927-1648515 GCA_017312745.1 Gryllus bimaculatus
ATAATAATCCCACATAATGTCTATGTTTTAAATTCTGAGGGCAAAATAACAAGCGTGTCTATCCTGAAATTGAGAGCCATGGTTATAATTCTACTGCGTATTTCACTCTTCGGCCCACAGGTTCACAGTTGTGGTGAAAACACCGATTCTCAACGAAATATCAATTTTACGTGGAATTTTCTACCATAGGTTTCTGCGGCCCCGTTGCTGCCGTTCCCTGAATCAGGCAGGGCCAGTAAACACGCGGTTAACATTGCACGTCGGAAGGGCTTCTTTTACAGGCCTATAGTTGACATCAGTCCGTATGCAAACGAATGGAACACATAATCCGCGGGAGTAATTAGACGAGTTGCAATAAAACTGATTGCAGTTTCAAAAATAACACGTTTTCGCTGGGTATTCCGTCGACAGCCAGACATTGCTTTTTGTCCAGGAATAGCAGATTCATTAGACAAGGGATAGGGTCGACCAATTAATATTAGATTTTTTCTAGGCATTTTGATCTTGTTCACATGGCGCTTTTAATTATCAAATGTCAGAACGGGAATAGAATCATGAAAAATAATCCTGTGGATAAAGAAATGTCTTACGGGGCCGCACTCAAACAGTCAGATAGGAGACCAAATATTATCGAACAGGCGATGTAACCTCGGGGTCTCCCCAGGCAGATGGTTTTAGGGCTTTCTATTCTAGCGTTTATTAAATGACATTGCAACTGGAATTAAAATCAAAAGTTAGACTATTCGCCGACGATTGCATAATATATAGGAGTATTGGTCGTCTGAGTACGAAAATGGGGTTTTACAGCAGCGATTTTACTGGGTTTTATGCGAACTGGGGTACGCGTGCAGAAATAAATGATTTAAATCCGGAAAAAGAGTAAATTCATTGCTTTACCAAGTCCCTCAAACAACGCTCCAGTATGAATTAGGAATAACATATCCACGTGTAAAAAACTGTAAGTTTGGTTCTCCTGCGGAACGACTTAGGTTGGTCGATCATATTAACCCAATACCGCCTTAAAAAAATCCTGTGGAGGACGCCCTGCACTTTGTAATGCGTATTCTAAAAAATCTTAGTCCAAATCCGCTATCCGCTAGCATATACTTCCACTTGTTCGTCAATATTAGATACGGAGCGGCATGCTGGCCGAGGTACAGAAAAGGGCCAATCCGAAGCCTTAGTAAAATTCAAAAACGGGCCTCAGAAGTTGTAAATCATCGGTGCGTTGTGACGAACGAGAAGAATGAATCGTCTTATCAAAGAAGGGAACGGGCGTTTTATGCGGTAAATATAAGACATTACAGAGGGACACAGCATGGCAGATATTCGGGTAAAAGATTACAGACATCAATTGAAAGCAGAGGAGACATCCCTTGGAAAATACGATGTAGAAAGGCAAAGAACTGATGTAGGGCAATTTCTCCTTTGTGAACCGCGACTATAGGTAGATTGGAATAAACTACCTGCCACGAACACTAGAGGCTCTTCTTCCTAATGTAGCCAAATTAAAAATATACTTCATTCGCATCTAGATCATCTAGAATAATATGACTGGAGGCGTTATCTTTATTATTATTATATATTATTATTATTATTACTATTATTATTACATATATTACTTTTATTATTATAATTAATAATTATTATCTCATGCCTTACACAGCTGAGTGATGTGAAGTGTAGTGTAGTGTTAGTGTTGTGTAAGTGTGGAAGTTATGTAAACTAGAAGATTTAGAGTTAGCCTAAAATAAAATGGAAGTTTTATTGACCCCTAATCTAAATAGTAAACAAATTGTAAAATGTTGGAAAAGGTTTATAAGTTATTTTAATTGTTATCAGTTTCAGCACGGACATTAGTCAAGCGAACTTAATAATCTATTTCTATCTATACTCCAAAGTCCAGACACACGGGAAACGACGCGGCGCAGCGCGGCACGCCGGCTCGCCTCGCTGAATAGCGAGCGTGGATCGCTGGGCGTGGGGCGCTGGCGTCAACACCCAAAACTGCGTCATTTGCCATTGGTGGTGCAGATGGCAGCTTGGCGCATTAAGGTGCCGTCACCCGCCGGCGTGCGCGGAGCGGGGTGTTTTTCACCTGCGGAAAGCCACGCCGCCAAGGAAACACTTTGAGCCACAATGTGCACGCCTACAAACAAAACTTGTAATATCCGACCGTGCGGATTACTCTTTTGTAACTACACTCCGACCCTGGATCAAGTGATGTCACTGCAGTGGGTCTCTACCAGAGGCCATAAGGTTTCGAGTCCCAGTCGAGTCAGTAGGCAGGATTTTTCGACTAATATATAGATAACGGTCAGTTCATCGCCTATCTAGGAGAAATTAGGCAGCCGACTGCTTTGATCAGTCGTCCTCGGTAATTCTTTTTTAACAATACCTGATGAGTGCAGGAGCGAACGCGGACGATCTTATCTTCTTCGTCGCCCATCCGTCCCTTAATTACACCACAGAACGTACACACCATACACGTCCAGGAACACCGTCAAGAGGCTTAGAGCCATATCCGGCAATGGCAGGTAGACCTGCTGGTGGCGGAGGATATCTGTTGGACAACCCAGTAGCATGTTAGGCCGCCATATCAGCGGAGATCAGCGCTCCTTCCGCGATAATCAACTTACGGGACTAATGAATAGCTTGCGCGCCAGGAAAACATAATAATCATCAATCCACAGTGTTTGAAGGTTCCACAAGGTCTACAAGGGGACGAGAGGCGAGCGCTCTTCATACTTCATTCCCGTCTGCCCGTCCCTTACGTGGGCGGAAATGTGCAACGTAGGGCGTGGCGGTGGGCAGTAGGCGGCACAAGGAAAGTTACGAGCGAAATCGCGATGGTAGGGAGTGGGTGCGGGGGAGAGCAGGAGGACATGGAAGCGTGGAGGTAAGGGAGACGTGCGAGGGGTAATTTTTTTATTCATTGCAGCCGAAGTATGAGTAATTCGGCTCACATTACTCACGCGCGCTCCTTTGGCGCGTCGTGCAATGCTACGTTGCGCGCGCGCGCTGCATCCTCCAGATTATACGGCCTCGAGCCGCAACGAGTCCCTTTGCGCATGCCAAATACGTTAACACACCTAACTCCGCCAAAGAATAACAACCTTGGAAACACTCGTGCCTAAACATAATGACTCATAAGAACTGCTATTACGGCTAGCTGCTGAGTAGTAAGTCTCATACTTCCTGTACAGGGAGACGCCCAGTCCCAACACAGGTGAATGTTTCGCCACATTCTGCAACTTTCCTCAGGGAAATGCCATTTGGTAGAGGGACGTTTCGAAATGGCATTTTGGAACGATGAACCTGAGGCCCTTGGGGCGGCGTCTCCCGGGTAGCCACGTACTACTGAGCTCCCGGCCGCGGAAGCCTGCAGCTCTCAATAGTATACTTAAGGGAATCTTCTTCTTGCGCGCAATGCCGATGGATTCTTCCATGCGGACACTAACATACTAACGTCCAAAAATCTTCCATGCGCGTTTGCCTCAGACGAATGAGGCCCAAGAATAGAGAGGCGAAATTGAGAATCATTATAATACGCTAATACTCACCTTCGGGGGGTTTGCCTAATTACTGGTTTATAGTCATCTGAGGTGAACATAATTCACATATCTGAAGGTATTATATAATATTATATATGTAGATGCTTCCCGCCAGAGTCTAATGCTCTGGCCTGGCTATCCCGGACAAGCCCGGTCGTTCATGGTCGCTAACGGTTTCAGCGATATTTGGGCCTTCTCAGAGCTTACTGCTGAAGAAGCCACAATACGCTGGCCGAAACGTTAGCACCATTACATCTACGCGCTCATCCGATACCTACAACATATTTCCATTGGTTTGCGCCACTCCAGCCTTAGTGCTGTGGTAATACCTAGAACACAAGTAATGAAAGGTAGTAAAAAACCACTTTATGACCAGCGTTTTGTCCTTAAGGTCTCGTTCGATAGGCAATCAGTCTATGACCTTTGTTTAAAATAATGATCCACAAGGAAAACGAGCAGCTGTTTAAACGATATTGAATCTATTTCAAAGGCGTCATCTTCAGATGCCACACTTGTACGAAAAGCTTCCCCCATCCCTTCCCTCATCTCCCTTTTGAAACTCTTCCGTACTTCATTTGCTGACTAGCTTGAAATATAGTACGCGATCATTGGGTGCATGCCAATTTCTTGTGTACGCCAATATTAACACGGCTCGTCAAATAACTAAACGCCCTTAAATTACATCAGTGATAATTTTTGCCTTTATTTACAAATATTTAAAAATGAATACCAAAAATCTGTCTTTTTATCCGTTTAAGTTTTTTTTCTGAAAAATAGGAATCGCTAATGCGAGCGATAGCATTTTAAACAAAGATCGCCGTGACGAGTACTTCTGCAGATTGCTTCTCAAAAAGCCATTTTCGACACACCAACAAGGAGATCAAGCTCATTTAGGCTATGTATAAAACCCTTTAAAATGTATTTTGAACTCCATATCATATATATTCCAATTCATTAAAATTATTTTCATTGTAAAAGTGAGTTTTCTTATTTTTACCCTAAGTATCTGCCAGACTACTGCCGTTCGTAATAACGTTTCGTATGTGCGGTGCCTTTGTAAACTAGGGTTAAGACAAATTCTTACTAACATAGGGATTTATAATCGTTCAAGACACTTTCTTCACATTGGAGCTTCTCTCCTCAATATGACGTTCCCCGACCAATGTGAAACTCGAAGTATCAATGAAGAGAACAGTTAAACGAGCCAATCCTAAATGAGCCCTGACTTTACAATCTAGAGTAAACACCATCACTTTTTAAGATTCACTGCCGCGTTATACGATTGCTTAACGTAACAGGAAGTTCGGGAGTACAATGTAAAACACATTAAATTCTCGTTACCTGCCACTCCGCTTAACACGAATAAAATGTTTTCACAGCAAGAAAAATGGTAATATGTAGTGATTAACAAAATATTCATATCAGATAAATGATTTAAAATAGACAAACACCACTACTTTGAAACTTGAACTTTGTGTTACAAAGTTTATGAGAATAATTAAAATTTCACTGAATTCTGCATATTCGTTGTAAATGCTAACAATAACGCAATATTCCAATATTCACTACGAAGAATTCAACTGCACCCACATATTCAGCATTTCAAGCAAATCTAAGCTTGTGTTCCAAAAAGCCCGCCACCATCAATGACCACAAAACACAAAACAATACAAGCAAAAATGATTTCCTTAAACGAATTACTACCATTCATCTCCTAATATTAATCGAATAGTTAGTAATTCCTTGCTTCCTTCGAATAAACTATAAGAACCTGACAAATAGCATTATAGTCCATAAAAACTAATTATTATCCATTAAGTCCATAAAAAATATAAAAAAATTAAAAATATTCCCTTCTAACAAAAAACCCCAAACTTATCAAAACCTACTAATATTCAATACATAGTCTCCTTCCCTTAACAACGCTTGCCAATCGGATGTATCTGGCAAAATCTAATTTCAACAATTAAATTATACAAAATAATATAAGAAATTATTTAAAACCCTTTATCAAATAATCCAATTAAAAAAACAACATTTCCCTTTAAAAAACTGTTAATTTATCACCCCCACTAATTTTTTCTACTCTTTTGGTCTGCTCACAACTTTTCAATCTAGCAAATCAGCTAACCCTTTCCCGTACTTCACTTTTTAAAGATTATTACAACTCTTATCCCTACACAATTATCTTATCATTCTTTTTAAAATAAACTAAATATTCAAATGAAAAATATTACATTTGGAAGTACCAATTTATTCCTACTAATCAATTGTAACAATCAAACTTACTACGTTTACAGTAATGTTCTGAGTATTTCTTAATTTCCCTCACAACTATAATGTTATTTAATTTCTTCAAACCCCCCTTGAAAATATTATATCGAACAAAAAAAATAATATTTAAAAAAAGAAATTCTCCCGTTCAAACTACGCCCGAAGAAATAAAATAATGTACTCTCTACTAACCTCACCCGTTCCGTGGAAGGCGACATGAAGAACAGGTACAATTACAGGTACTTCAGGAAAGTAAAAGTGACCTTAATTACAGGTTAAGGATTGCCGATTCGCCACATATCCTTCCTATTTGGGGAATCTGGCTAAATGCGCTATGTCTTCACCTCTTGAAAACACTCCTTAAGAAGTATTTTTCAAATAAATTAAATAATAATACTATAAAAATCAGTCACCAACTATAACCTCAGCTCTTTATTCGCACTCCCCCGCACCCCCCAAACCCTTCCCCCGCCGCCGGGCCGTTGCCTGAGCCCTCGCGTGAAAGAACCTGCACGCAACGCCCGGCTCAGCCTTAAATAACGCATATCCCCATAATAAAACAGACGTTCATGAACACTGCCCCCAAACACGAAACCCAAATCCGTGCCCAAGAACACAATGGAAATGGTTTCACTATTCCATAATTAAAAATAATGATTCTACTTAATAAGAAAGAAAAATATTCATTCAAGAATTGACTGATTTCTAAAAATAACACCTAATTAATAAAGAAACCCCTAAAAAATATAAATTAAATTCAAACATTAAATCAAAAAAAACAAAACCATTCATAATCAAAAATAAATTACATTAGTCATTTTTTAAACAAAATAATAAAAAAATCGTCCATCCAAATTCACAAAATGATAAAAAACCTAGGGTATTCATCCTACTCAAATCAACATAATTGATTCACCCAACCCCCATATAAATTCACTTTTCAAATAATAATCCATACATCCTATGATAAACCCTTCTAAAATTTTATCCATTCAATTTCACAGACTACACTAAAGAAGCCTCCCCAATACAACAAAAGTCTTTAATGCCAAATGCTCTACCTTAATTAACAAACCTGCTAAATTTCCCTACCCCAAAAGCTGCCCATCTCTACTCCTCACTCAAAACGTCAATCCTACTACCTTTTTATTCTTACAGTTTCCTCAGTCGCATCTCCATGGTATTCAAAACATTCCCCAAACGGACCTTCCTATTCATACACTTCCTGTATCTCTGATTGGCAATTCGGGTGAAAACATAGGGGGCCGACCATTAAATTACGAACGCAAAATTGAGTATTTTTGAACCTCTCTTCCCCCTGAACGCACCCGTAAACGCACGATTGAACTCCCCATAATAATTATCATAACTACAACATAACATTTCATAACAGAAACGACAACCCCCCAACCGTGTAAATTCTTTAAATTTTGGCTCTTCACTTGAACCCCTGGATATTTCAAACTTTTCTCAACATACATAAATACTTCCGGTGCATTGTATTGCAAATTACATCACGTAAGATAAATAATAATATTCTCACAGCATAATAATTAATAATCCCAGCTCGATAGTAAATTAATAGTCTTATATAACGTATAATAAACAGGTGTATTTCATACATTTTAGAGAAATAAAAAAATAATATCCCTGAAAAAGTTGGTACTCAGCTGATAATGGTTTAAAAAAAAACTTATATACAATAAAATTTTATCTATACAATTCCCTTTATTCATTTCCTCAAACTTAATAAAAATTGTAAGAAAAAAGCCCAAAAAAAACAAGAAAAAAAACTTTTTTCCCTAATTCTAAATGGAGCACAGGTAGTCAAACTAAGCCAGATCTTTATATGCAACAAAAAAACCCAATATACAAAATATTCCCATATAGTTTTCAGTAAAATATACACCACTCTATAATGTACGTATTGATTTCAGCTTTCCCGAACTTAAATAGGCTGAAACAAAAAATGCCAGCACCCACGAAATTAAGATTCCAATCCCATACTCCATTGCACTCGCCCCCTCCCTTATAGGACCACTACATGCATTGCATTCTTGCGAATGACATTACCACCACTACATGCATTTTCCACCATACCTCTAGACATATCAATCTTCCCCAGAAATCAAAGCATTCTGCCAAATTGGCTAAACAACAACCAACATGATATCGCGCGTACCCCTTCAAGCTCGTTTCGTCTGATTTCTGCTCCTATCTAACAAAGGCTCGGCAATCTTGTTCACACAACCAATTTATGTTTCCGTGCGTCTTCTTTTCTACCCAAGAACTCAAATAGAACCAAGAATTGACATTTACTTTTGAACAGTCAATTATAAAAACACCTATATTCTCATAAAATACTTTAATAATAAATATTTTATTGCTAACTATATTGATGTTCAAGAATTGACCAAACCACCGGGAATGAAACCTACTCCAGGGAAAACGCCCCAATTATCTAATAATTACTTTTTGGCAGAATTTTAGTTTCTGCAAATATGGATTGAAGCTGGGCCAATATGACATAAAATATTAAAACAAATTTCTCAAAATCAACTCCATTTTTCCAAAAATTTCAACGATTACTGAATTCACTACATAACATGACACAGAACGCCTTTATTTTTTTCAAACATTATACAAATTCAATTACCACAAAACTAGAACAGTTTAATCGTCTAATACGCCTCCCAAGACCCATATTCAATTTCCAAAAAAGCAACATTAAAAATGTGTTCTTAGTCATAGTCACTGATATAGGGAGCACCCCGAAATTCTGGATCTAAAACATACTAAATCCCTTAGGAAATTTCAAACAAACTTAGTACTATAATCCAAAAGTATCTATTTTATCAGGAAAAATAATTTTAAAAATTTTAAAAAATTTCTCTTGGCTTCCAAAATATATATCTGTCCACTCAATTTTATGACTTCCTTACCAAACATGAAATATTCCTAGTCACAAGCATTGCCCCCAGTCTAGCATACCAAAAAAAATTTTTCTGATTTTAATTTCTTAAAAATTAACATTTCTTTCAAACGTTTGCATGCTGCTCAACAAATTCCCGTCGCCTCCCACACGAACCTGGCCCGCACCGGCCCTGCAGCCGCCACGGGTCCGAGCCCACCCCCGCGCCTCCCCGAAAGCCCCAATACTCACCCAAAAAACAGAGCCCGAAACAAAAAACAGCTAGAATGGTCCCACCCACGCCCCCCACACTACTATCTCCCCCGTCCATGGAGAAAAGCCCGCACTCCCCCGCCCCTCGCCCCCCGCCCGAGCCTCCCCCGTGCCAACGCCTCTTATTGTTATGAAACGTCCGGTCTCACACCCAACACCGACGCGCTAGCGTTACGCCACTCAACTCAGCAACACCAAGCTATCAAATATACTACACACTTCATATTTTAATCCAAACAGGAATAATTATGAACAGGCACCCAAAACAGACTCTTTGCCCGAGGAATAAAATTCATTATTCTTAACTAAATTGATTTACTTTTCTTTCCCACCCAAAGAGTTTAATATATGAGTTAGAGATGAAAGCAATAATTTTATCAAATCCCAGCACAATTATTTGATGCTGAGAAACTATTGTGTAAAAATCAATCCACCAGAAACGACCAAAGCCAACAACCAGGGCCCAGGGTAAAGCGGAATAAGGCAGGGAAAAAAGATTTAAATACCAGAAAACCGTAAGCCAAAACATAAGTAATACCGGGGAGACCAACCCATGCGAGGCATGGTTATTAATTCTACTGCGTATTTCACTTCTTCGGCCACAGGTTCACCGTGTGGTGAAAACACCTATTCCTTCAACGAAATACTCAACTTTCGTGAATTTTCTTCACATAGGTTTCCTGTTGCTGCCGTGGCCCTGTATCAGCAGGGGCAGCAAACACGCGTATTAGCTTTGAACGTCGGAAGGGCTTCTTTTACAGGCCTATAAGTTTGACATAAGTCGTATGCAAACAGATGGAACACATAATCGCGGAGTATATTAGACGAGTTTGCTAATTAAAACTGATTGCATTTCAAAAATCAACACGTTTTCGCCTGTCATTCCGTCGACAGCCAGACAATTGCTTTTTGTCCAGGACATAGCAGATTCATTAGACAAGGAATTAGGGTCGACCAATTAATATTATATTTTTCTAGCATTTGATCTTGTTCCCACATGGCCCTTTTTAATTATCCAAATGTCAGAAACGGAATAGATCATCGAATAATCCTGTGGATAAAGAATGCTTACGGGGCCGCACTCAAACATCAAATAGGAGACCAAATATTCAGCGAAAGCCGAATGTAACCTCGGGGTCCCCCAGGCAGAATGTTTAGGCCTTTCTATTCTAGCTTTATTAAATGGATCATTGCAACTGAAATTAAAATCAAAAGTTAGACTATTCGCCGACGCATTGCATAATATATAGAGTATTGGCTCGTCTGGACCGTACGAAAATGGGGTTTTACAGCAGCGATCTTTAACTGTTTATGCGAACTGGGGGTACGCGTGCCAGAAAATAAATGATTAAATCCGGAAAAAGAGTAAATTCATTGCTTACCCAAGTCCCCTCAAAACAACGCTCCCATATGAATTAGAACTAACATATCCAGTGTAAAAAACTGTAAGTATGGTTCTCCTGCGGAACGACTTAGGTTGGTCGATCATATTAACCCAATACCGCCTTAAAAAAATCCTGTGAGGACGCCCTGCACTTTGTAATGCGTATTCCTAAAAAATACCTTAGTCCAAATCCCTATCCTAGCATATACTTCCCACTTGTTCGTCCAATATTAGAATACGGAGCGGCATGCTGGACCGAGTACAGAAAAGGGCCCAAATCCGAAGCCCTTAGATAAAATTCAAAAACGGGCCTCAAAGTTGTAAATCACGGTCGTGTGACGAACGAGAAGAATGAATCCTTATCAAAAGAAGGGAACGGCGTTTATGCGTAAAATATAAGACATACAGAGGACACAGCATGCAATATTCGGTAAAAATTACAGAAATCAATTGAAAAGCAAGAGACCATCCCTTGGAAAATACCATGTAGAAAGCACGAACTGATGTAGCAATTTCTCCTTGTGAATCCGCACTATAGGTAGATTGAATAACTACCTGCCACGAACACTAGAGGCTCTTCCTCTAATGTACCAAATTAAAAATATACTTCCATTCCATCTAGATCATCTAGCAATAATACTGCACTGGAGAAGGCTTATCTTTATTATTATTATATATATTATTATTATTACTATTATTATTACATTATACTTATTATTTATATATTCATAATTATTATCTCAGCCCCTACACAGTGAATGATCTGTAAGTTAGGGTAGTGTTAGTGTTGTGTAGTTAGGAAGTTTATGTAAAACTAGCAAGAATTTAGAGTTAGCCTAAAAATTAAAATTGGAACTTTTATATCGGAACCCCCCCTAATCTAATAGCAAACCCAATTGTAAATGTTGGAAAAGCTTTATAAGTCTAATTTTAATTTATCCAGTTTCCAGCCGACATTAGCTCAAAGCGAACTTTAATAAATCTATCTATCTATCTATATCTCAAAGTCCCAGAACACGAGAAACCGACGCGGCGCAGCGCAGCACGGCCCGGCTCGGCCTCCTGGAGAGCGAGGCGTGGAGCGCTGGGCGTGGGGGGCTGGGCGTCAACACCCAAATCGCCGTCATTTGCCATTGGGTGCGTGCGAGATGGCCGCTGGGGCCATTAAGGGCGTGCACGTCACCCCGCCGCTGGCCGGGTGTTTTTCACCTGGCGGAAAGCCACGCCGCAAGGAAACACTTGAGCCACAATGTGCACGCCTACCACAAAACATTGTAAATAATCCGACCGTGCGTGATTACTCTTTTGTACATACACCGACCCTGGCCATCAAGTGATGTCACTGCAGTGTCTCTGACCAGGAGGCCATAAGGTTCGAGTCCCAAGTCGAGTCCAGTAGCAGGATTTTCGACACTAACTATATAGATACGTCGAGTTCAGTCGCTATCTGGAGGAGAATTCTAGCAGCCGACTGCTTTGATCAGTAGTTTTCCGTAATTTCTTTTTTAACAATACCTGATGAGTGCAGTCCGCATCCCTTACTTACACACAGACGTACACAACCATACACGTCAGGAGACACGTCAGGGGCTTAGAGCATGATCCGGCAATGGCGGTGACCTGCTGGTGGGAGATATCTGGTTGGAGCAAACCCAGCTAGCCAATGTGTAGGCTCGCCATACAGCGGGAGATCAGCGCTCCTTCCCGCGATTAATCACTTACGGGACTAATGAACTTAGCCGTTGGCGCGCCAGGAAACACTAATTAATCAATCAATCCACAGTGTTTGAAGTTCCACAAGGTCCTACAAGGGGGCGAAGGAGCGCAGCGTCTTCATCGACTCTTCATTCCCGCGCCTGCCTCCGTCCCTTACCCGGTGGGGGCGGAAGTGGCAAGCGTAGGGGCGTGGCGGTGGGCAGTAGGCGGACAGAAGGGAAAGGTCGAGGCGAATGCCGGGCGATGGGTAGGTGAGGTGGGTGGGCGGGAGAGCAGGAGGACATGAGAGGTGGAGGGTAAGGGAGACGGTGCGAGGGGTAATTTTTTTATCATTGCAGCGAGTATGAGTAATGGCGCTCACATTACTCACGCGGCCCTCCTTTGCGCCGCTCGTGCAATGCTACGTTGCCGCCGCCGCCGCTGCATCCTCACAGATTTATACCGCCTGCGGACGCCGCACGAAGTCCTATTGCGCATGCCAAAAACGTTACCACACTTACTCCGCAAAGAATAACAACTCTGGAAACACTCGGTGGCCTAACAAAATGACTCATAAGAACTGCTTTACGGCTAGCTGCTGGAGTTAGTAGAGCTCTCAGTTACTTCGCTGTACAGGAGACGCCACGTCCCAGGCACAGGTGGCAATGTTTCGCCCACCATTCTGCAACCTTCCTCAGGGCGAAATGCATTTCGTAGAGAGACGTTGGCACCTGAGCCTTGGGGGCGGCGTCTCCCGGGCAGCCACGTACCTACTGACTCCGGCCGCGGAAGCCTGCGCTCTCAAGTAGTACTCTTAACGGGAAGTCTCTTTCTTGGCGCAATGCCGATGGAGTTCTTCCATTAGCGACACTAACATACGTAAAGTCCAAAACCCATTAGCCATGCGGTTTGCCTGGATCTGAAGGGCCGAATAGAAGGCGAAATTGAGTCTTATAATACGCTGATACTCCACACTTGGGTTTGCCTTTACTGTTTATCAGTGCATTGGTGAACTAATTCATCCAATATCTGAAGTATTTCCAATCTTATGATTGCGTAGGCTTCCGCGGCCAGAGTTTATGTTGGCTGGGCTATCCGGGACAAGCCGCGTCGATGTCATGGTCGCTAACGTTTCGGCCAGCGTATTGTGGCCTTCTTCAGAGCGTACTGCTGAAGAAGGCCACAATACGCTGGCCGAAACGTTAGCCACCATTACATTGACGCGGCTCATCCCGGATAGCCTAGACAACATATTTCCAATCTTGTTTTGCGCCACTCCAGCCTTAGTGCTGTAGGTAATACCTAGACACGAAGGTAATGAAAGGTAGTAAAAACATCCCTATTAGTGACAGCGTTTTGTCCTTAAGGTCTCGTCGGATAGGCAATCAGTCTATGACTATTGTCTTAAACATAATGATCCACAAGGGAAATCGAGCAGCTGTTTAAACAGATATTGAAATCTATTCAAAGGCGTCGTCTGTCAGGAGGCACAACTTGTACGGAAGGCTTCCCCCATCCCCTTCCCCTCACTCTCCGCTTGTGAAACTCTTCGTACTTTCATTGAGTGACTAGCTAGTGAAATATATACGGATCATTGGGTGCGTGCCAATTTCTTGTGTACGCCAATTTAACACGCGTCGTCCAATAGACTACGCCTTAGAAGTTACATCAGTGATACGTTTTGTGCTTTATTTACTAATATTGTAAATAATGAATACAAAATTCTTGTCTTTTATCGTTTAAGTTTTGTTCTGAAAATTAGGAATCGTAATGGAGCGATAGCGATTAAAACAAAGATCGCGTGACGAGGTACTTCTGCAGATGCTTCTCAAAAGCCATGTGTGGACAGCACCAAACAAGTGAGAGTCAAGTTATTTAGTCGTATGTATAAAACCCTTTAAAATGTATTTTGTAACTCCATATCATATATATTCAATTCATTAAATTTAGTTTTCATTGTAAAAGTGAGTTTTTCTTTATTTTTACCCAATATAGTCTGCCAGACTACTGCCGTTGTAATAACGTTTGGTATGGGGTGCCTTTGTAAACTAGGGTTAAGACAGATTCGTTTTAGCTGACATAGGGTGGATTTATAGCGGTCAAGGACACTTTCTTCACATGGAGCTTCCTCGTCCTCGAATATGACGTTCGCCACCAATGTGAAACTCGGAATTATCAGATGAGGAACGTTAAACGAGCCAATCCTAAATGAGCCTGACGTTTTACCTGATCTAGAAGTAAACACAGCACTTTTTAAGATATCACTGCGCGTTATACATTGCTTACGTAACAGGAAGGTTCGGAGTACTAATGAAAACACAGTAAATTCTCGTTAGCCTGCACTCGCTTAACACGAATAAAATGTTTGTCACAGCAAGGAAAAATGGTAATATGGGTAGTGATTAACAATAATATTCATAATCAGATAACATGATTTTAAAAAGGCAAACACCGACTACTTTGAAGACTTGGACTTTGTGTTAACAAGACTTTATAGTAATAATTAAAATTTCACTGAATTCTGCATATTAGTTGTAAATGTGAACAAATAACGCTAATATGTCAATATCACTACGAAGAATGTCAACTGCACCACATCAGCATTTCAGCAATATCTAGCTTTGTGTTCAAAAGCCGCCACCATCGGAACTGGGACCACAGAACACAAAAACAATAGCAAGCAAAAATGTTTCCTTAAGACGAATTACTACCATTCATCTCCTAATTATTAATGGTAATAGTAGTAATTCCTTGGCTTCCTTCGAATAAAGCGGTAAGACCTACAATTAGGCATTATAGTCCAT
Organism: Gryllus bimaculatus; assembly: GCA_017312745.1. Taxonomy (NCBI): domain Eukaryota; kingdom Metazoa; phylum Arthropoda; class Insecta; order Orthoptera; family Gryllidae; genus Gryllus; species Gryllus bimaculatus. The sequence continues at coordinate 1,600,823 of BOPP01000213.1, forward strand.
AAAACTAAGTTTATAGTCCATTTATAGTCCATAAAAGTAATATAACAAAATTAAAATTATATTCCTTTCTTAACAAAAACCCCAACTTATCTAAAGACTTACTTATATTTCAATACATTATTCGTCCTTCCTTAACATACGCTTGCCATATTCGGAGTGGTTCTGCAAAATCTAATTTTCAACAATTAGAAGTTATACAAAATAGATATTTAAGAAATATATTAAAAGCTCCTTGGTTTATTCGAAATAATCCGATTTAAAAAAACTAAGCATTTTTCCTTCAAAAAACTGTGTTAATTTAGTCACCACTAATTTTTTTCTAGTCTCTGTTTGTCCTGCTCACAACTTTTTCAATCTAGGCAAATCAGCTAACCCTTTTCCCCGTATTCGTTCACGTTTTGTTAAAGATTTATTACAACTCCACAATTATCTTATCAATTCTTTTTAAAAATGAACTATAATATTCATAAATTGTAAAAATGTATTATTACTTTGGAATGTACATTTATCTCCTACTAATTCAATTTGTAATAATGCAAACTTACTACGTGTTACAGTAGAATGTTCTGAGTTTATTTCTTTAATTTTTCCCTCACAAGCTATAATTGTTATTGTAATTTCTTCAACCCCTTGAAAGATATTGTATTATCGAACAAGAAAAAATGAATTATTTAAAAAAAAGAATATCTCCCGTTCAAACGACGCCGAAGAAATAACAATAATGTGACGTGCTCTGAGCTAACTCAGCCGGTGGGTCGCGGTGGGGAAGGCGAGCAGTGAGGAGAGGAGCAGGGTTACAATTAGGGCGAGGGTTACGGTTGGCGATGGAAAGTAAATGTGAGCTGTGAGATGTGACAGGTGTAAGATGTGGGTTTCCGTATCTGCCAACATATTCACTTCCTATTTGGAATTTTGGTTAAATTGGGCGTATGTCTGTCACCTCTGAAAACACTTCCTTAAGAAGTATTTTTTCAAGATAAATATGAAATAATAATACATTAAAAATCAGTCACCAACTATAGACCTGCAGCTGCTTTTATTTCGCACTCTCGCGGCACCCCGCCAAAGCCCTGGTGCCGCCGCCGCCGCGTTGCCGTGAGCGCCTCGCGTGAAAGAATGCAGCGCAACGGCGCGGCGTCAGCTGTAAATAACGTCGATTTATTCGCCGCATTAATAAACGAGGACGGTTCGATGGAGACACTGCTCAAACACGGGAACAAGATCCGGTGGGCGAGGGTAGCACATATGAAGATGTTTTTCACTATTTCCATTAATTAAAATATAATGATTCTACTTAATAGGAGGGGGAAGTAAAAATATTCATTCAATATTTGGACTGATGATTCTATAATATACACCTTATATTTGAATAAAGAAACGCGCTGAAAATATAATTAAATTCAAACATTTAAATTCAAAATAACAGATAACATTCATAATCAAAAATTAAATTACATAGTATTATTTTAAACAAAAATAATAAAAAAATCGTCCAGCCAAATTCACAAAATTGATAAAGAAACCTATGTGTATGTCATCCTGATCTTCGAAATCAACATAAGTTTTTATTCACGTCCAACCCCATATAGATGATTCACTGTTTTCAAATTTAATAAATCCAGTTACATCCGGTATGATAACCCTTCTAAATATTTTAGTCCATTCAATTTTGCACAGTACTACCACTAAGTAATGCTCCGCCAATACAACAAAATGTCTTTTAATGCAAATGCTCTACTTAATTAGACAACTCTGCTAGAAGTGTTCCCTACCCCAAAATAGCTTGGCCCATCTCTACGTCCTCACTCAAGAACGTTCAATTTCCTACTACCTTTTTATTCTTACAGGTTTCCTCAGGTCGGCAGTCTCCATGGTATCAAACATTGCCAACGTGTGACTTCCTATTCTAGTACACCGTTCCTTGTATCTCTGATTTTGTGTCAATTGCGGGTGAAATACATAGGGGCCGACCATAAATTACGTAACGCAAATTTGGAGTATTTTGAACCTCCTCTCCCCCCTGTAACGCACCCGTAACGCACGATTGAACTCTCCCATAATAATTTCATAACTACAACATAACATTTCATAACAGCGACAACCCCCCAACCCTGTGTAAATTCTTTAAATTTTTGGCGTTCTTCACTTGAAGCCCCTGGGATATTTTCAAACTTTTCTCAACATACAATAATACTTTCGGTGCATTTGTGATGCAAAGTTTACATTCACGGTAAGATAAATAATAATATTTCAAGCAATAATAATTATATTTAATACAGCTCGATAAGTTGAAATGTAAGTAGGTCGGTTATATAACGGTATAATAAACATGTGTATTTTGCATACATTTTAGAGAAATGAAAAAATAGAGTATTTCTTGAAAAGTTGTAGCTCGCTTGATAATTGGTTAAAAAACGTTATATACAAAAGTTGTAGGAAATTTTATCTTATTGACAATTGTCTTGATTCATTTTCCTGCAGAACTTAATATAAAAGAGTTGTAGAGAAAAAGGCGAAAAAAAAACAGAAAAAAAACTTTTTTCGGTAATTCTAAGGTGAGCACAGGGTGTGGGAGGTCAAAAGCTAGAGCCAGAGTCTTGTTATATGCAACAAACCCAATATACAAAATATCCCATATGAGTTTTTTCAGGTAAAATATACAGCCGACTGGTCTATAATGTGACGTATGTTGATTTGGTCTAGCTTGTCCCCGAAACGTAAATAGGCTGAAGGGGGTGCGAGAAAGAGAGTGCCGTTACAATGGCACACGAAGATTGAAGGATTCCGATCCAGTTACTGCGCGGATTGCCTAGCGCCCTCGCCTTATAGGTGACCACTATCGAGTGGTATTGCATTGTTTGCGAATGACATTACCACACGTACAGTGCGATTGTTCACGATACCTTGCGTGGGCGTATCGTATTTCCGCAGTAATGCAAAGGCTTGGCAAAGGTTGGCTACAACACAGGACGGCAAGCAACGATGAATGCGCGTAAGCCGCTTAAGCGTCTTGTGTTTCTGGATTTGCTTCCTGTGCAGGTGTTGGAAAGGCTGGGGAATCGGTTCACAAACAAATTTATTGTTTCCGTGGCGTCTTTCTTTTGTACCAAGAAAGTTTCAGATATTAGGAACAAGAATTGACATACTTTTTGAACAGTCAAATTATTAAAACCACGTAGGTATTCTCATAAAATACTTTTTAATAATAAATATTGTTATTGTCTAACTGATATTTGATTGTTCAGAGAATTGACAGAACCAGCCGGGAATTGAACCTGTACTCTCAGAAAACGCCCAATTGATCTAAGTAATTACTTTTTTGAGAATTTTGGTAGTTTTCTGGCAAATTTGAGTGAACTTTGGGCAATATTTACATAAAATATTAAAACAAGATTTTCTCAAAATCAACTCCAATTTTTTCAATAATATTTTTCAACGGATGGTACTGAATTCACTACATAACATGACACAAACGCCTGTTTGATTTTTTCAAACATTATACAAATTCAATTACACAAATGCTTAGAGGAGCAGGTTTTAATCTTGTCTAATACGCTTCAAGACATATTTCAATTCTACTATTACGTAACCGAAAAATTGAGGAAATGTGAAAAATGTGTTTTCTTAGGTGTCGATAGGTGGCAGCTGGGTAGAGGATGGAGCCGAAATTCTGGACTAAAGAGATACTAAGATCCTTTTTATGGAAGATTCAAAAAATTGTATGTATATATCCAAATAGTATCTTATTTTATGCAGGAAAAGTAATTTTTAAAATTTTGAAAAATATTTGTTTTTGCTTCAAAATTATTATATCTGTGCGCACTCAATTTTATTGGCTTCTAACTGTACCAAAGCATGAAGATATTCCTAGTTCACAAGCATTGCGATGCTGAGCATATTAAGGAAAGAAAATGGTTGCAGTTTTGTAATTTTTAAAATTATACATTTCGTTCCTGGAACGTTTGGCATGGCTGCATCTACAATTGTGCGCGTCGGTTGCCTCCGCACACGAAGCCGTGGGCGCCGCAGCGCGGGGCCCGTGCAGCGCAGCGGGTCGAGCGAGCGAGCGAGCGAGCGGCGCGGCGCGGCGCGGCCCGAAAGCCAATACGTCACCAAAAAGAACAGCAGGCCCCGAACAAAAGAACAGCTTTAGAAGTGTCCACCAGCGGCGCGCGCATCATTTATATCTGCCGCCGTTGCCATGAGAAAGCGCTGCACTCCGCGCTGCCCCTCCGCCCGCCCGAGCCTCCCGCCGGTGCAGCGCCTTCTTTATTGTTATTGAAACGTCCGTTGCTCACCACCCACACCGGAGGGGCGTTAGCGTTGGACGGCCAACTCGAACTCAGCACACACCAATGGCGTATGGCAAAGATACTACTACACTTCATTATTGTTAATCCAACAGGAATAATTATGAACAGGGCACGCCAAAACAAGACTCTTGTGAGGTAGGAATGAAATTTCTTAGTTCTTAACTAAAGTTGATTTTACGGTTTTCTTTTCCCACCTCAAAGAATTGAATTATTATTAGTTTAGGATTATGAAATGCAATAATTTTATCAAATTCATGCACGAATTATTGATTCGTGAGAAAGGGCTATTAAAAATTCAAATCACATAAACGAGCAATAGCGTAACGAAATACGTGCGCGATTTGTATAAACGCGAGTAATGGCAGGTGAAAAATATGTTTAATACATATAACGAAATCTAAATACATAATCTTAATTACTCGTAGATACGATACCCATGCGTATTCTAGTTGCCTTATGCTTCGTTGATACAGTGTACGCTAAGCCAAGGGCCGGCTCAAACGTTCACGGCGTCCAAGAGCATTATAATTTCCAGAGGGGGAAAACAACAGGCAGACCCGTAGGCTTCGGCGACGAGATGCACGAGGCGACGCGACGATTGGCAGAATTTGCATCAAATAACTCAACACGAAAGCGCTCAATTGACAATGTTCCTCCAGGGGGCTCCAACACCGCTACCGCCGAATACGCGCATAGCGAGAACTATGCGTTTCATTTCAACTATGCCACTCTTCCTGATTCACACAGATTTGCCCTATCGCATCCAAAGAAGAGTTACTTCAAAAAATTATACGGTTATTAGGAGTTGGCAATAATTATTTATTATTGAGATGATGCAGAGGAAAAAGAAGCGAAATAAAAAACAAGTGAAGAATTCTTTAATTGGGCAGATGAGACACGGAAACAAGGAGCTTCATAATGCTTTTAAAAATAATTCAAACTACCTTAAACCATTCATTTCTAACCTTTTTAAGCAGTTCTCAGCGACGCTGGAGGGCTGGACCGCCGCTGCTGACGCCTTCAAGGAGACGTCGTAGGCCGCATACATATTGGGTGGTACCTTCGTGCCACTAGCGCGCCCCCTCCCGCAATCAAGACCCCCACAATGTAAAAGAAGGTTAAATTTAGATTTAAGAAAAGTTTTCTCTAGTAAATTCATAAATTTAAAATCAACTCAGTGTGTTATGCACGATATGGCCTAAAGTTATGCATGGTTCTAATCCCCCCTTTCAGAGGAGCCAGGCTAATTGCTAAGATCAACAAGACAGGGTAAGTCAGGTAAGTGGCTCGCCTGAGTAATGGCAGCATCTTCGTTTATATATAAGCGAAGCTCCATGTCCTTATATATAAGGACACCCTTCTATTGTAATTGGTCTTCAAAATGACGCAATGAATAAATTACATCAGAAATGCGTTTATTTTATTAATTACAACAAAGTATTAATGTTTAGTGCACTAACTATAAAAACAGTTAACAAGAGAACGTGGTAAGACATCTAGGATTCACAACATTTTATTTACACCACAAGTCCCGAAATTTTTTATATCAGAAATATCAAAATCCTTTCTAAACTAAACACCTTAGTGCTTTACCTATGTAATTTATTATTATAAAAATGAATACGAAATTGTTATTTTAAGTTTATTTTGTAAATTATTGCTCAGAGTGTACTCAATAGCAGTTTAAAAATATTTCTTCAAAGTACACACCTTGGACTACGTGAACATGGCTGTAAGTTTGACATAAATCGTAACGCGGTGTCCTCTGTTCCTCTTCGTTATACCGAGTGTGTGTAATTCCGAAAAGCGCGGCCGCGGCATCGGGGGGGGGGCGAGCGTGACGTGACGGGCGGCGCGGCGCGCCAGGGAACAAAGCGCGGCGCGTAATGGATGGGTCTCCTTCATATTTAGCAGCGCGGGACCGAAGCTAGCGCGCCGCCAGGGGATTTGCATGAAAATGCTCCTGGCGGTGGCCGCCCCAAACGCCCCTCCGTGGGTGCGCAACAGAGCACGTGCTAACAGGACATCAATGGCACAGACAGATGCAATTTCACGGCAAACGTTTCTTGCGACTCGAAGAACGGACTGCAAGGAGGCGACACGATTGCGTTGTGGACGGATTGAAATGAACACAATGGCTTTCCGTACAAATTGGAATATTATTAAGGGCAATGAACAACATGCTAGATTTATTTTAGACAAGTTTAAAAATAAATATCCAATACGATCACATCATCAAAATTAAATTCCTGATTCAAACAGATTTGCCCTAACGCATCCAAAGGGCTTCTAGATCCCTTCCAGACCACGTGATCAAAAATATTTTAACACTCGACTGCATATTTAAACATTGTAAACATGTAAAGGTGTTCAAAAAAATGTCTGTTTTCTCAAAAATTGTCGTGTGAAGTTACAAACCTATAATGCGTTACGTAAAAACCGCTTCGTAAAGTAACTGATTTAAAAAATGCATTAACACGCTTCTGATAACTAACATAACTTCTAAATTTGACACTCTTTCAATTAGTACTAACTTTGATACATCTTTTCAATAAACTCCTCGGTAGGTGTAACGCATTAAACATAACGTAATTTACACATAATTAATCCCCACTTAATCCTCCACCCATTTTAGAAGTAATTGAATGTGTGCACTTTCGACAACAAAGCAATGAACACTACGTGGCACAAATATTACATAAATATCCTCCTATATTATGTAATTATATGTTTATTATTCTACAATACTTTATGAAAGTGTATAAAGTCACCTATTCGTACACATTGTTGGAAAGATTCCTAATGCTCAAACTTCAAGTTTTTTTGTTGTTGTTTTGTTTTTTTAAATGTATACCGTAGATAGTTATTTAAACTTTACATATCTAATTTTATGACTTACTAACTTATTCTAATCTTACATACTATACATTGGTGAGCTGTCGCACTATGGGTCCTACCGTTAGTACGGGCCAAGTTTGTGAATTTGATTTGTAATATATGGAAAGGAAATTTACGATTATTTTGAGTTCTGATTGTATGGAGTGGAATTTTCGCGAGTCTGAATTTGGTTAGTGCTGGCATTTGATGTAGGTTATGATAGCAAGGTATGTGATATAGTGGTTTAATGGTAGAATTTTGAATTCGGTATGAACCTAATTATTAAAACTGTATTTAGATTGTTTGATGACATGATGTCAGTAAAATGCATGTAAGGGCAAGTAAGTAAAAGGCGAGGACATAATAAGCAAAAGGAAAGATCGCGTGCGGACCATGGCTCGCTTCTTTGGATCCTGCTGCGGCATTTGCCTGATGTTGTTCCGAGAAACCACGAACACTACCGATCAGAGCAGCGGGTCTCTTAAAGTTTCTCCTAAACAGCGGTTGAATTCGATCTAGCTATCAATGTAGGGTCGAAAAGTCTGCCACCGTCGGTACTCCGAAACCTATGACCTTGGGTGATAGGCGCTGCAGTGCTATCAGTTGACGCCCTGAGCCGCCTCGTCGCGTCGCCGCCCACGGGGGTGGGCCGGCAGGGCGGGGTCACGTCCGCCTCCGCGCCGTCGCGGGCCGTCGCGGGCTCGCTCCGGGCCGTCGCGGGGCGCGCGTGCCGTCGCCGCGGGTGCCGGCTGCGGTGCGGCAGGGCCGGAGCGCGCGTGGGGGGGGGGGGGGGCTGGCAGCCAGCGACTGCGCGCGATATTTATGCCGAGGAGGGAATTTATCATAGACAATGGGTAATGACTAACTAACTCCGCGCGGCCCCACCTCATGAGCGCGGCCGCCGTAAATAACACGCGCCCGGCCTGCCCCGGCCCGCTCCCACCAGCCGTCCCGCCCACACACCCGCACGCGCCCGCCCCTCCCGGCTCCACCCACAGCTTCTGCCTAAAATCACACCGTCCGCCATCTCAACCATTTCCCGCCACCCACCCGGTGCCCGCCCATCCTCGCCCCACTCACATCTCTTGCATAAAATCGCACCGCCCTCCCTCTCACCCATTCTTTACCACTAACCCGGTGCGCACCTACCCGTCCCTCAACTCCTGCCGAAAATCGCCCCAGTATCCTCGCCCCGTCCCGTTCTCCAAACTAACCCACTCTCAAGCACCCACCCGGACCGCACACCCCTCCCACCACTCGGGCTTAAAATCACTCGCCTCGCACACGCCTCCCACCCGGTTCGCGTCCACCCCTCCTGTAGCTCCTGCTTAAAACATCGCCCAATCTCGACCAGCCCCGTCCTCCGGTAATTAAAATTAATTTGCAATCGTTTGTAACTTATAATTAGAAAAACCACAAGGTAACTGTATCCTGTGAAAGCTATTTTAATAATATTATAACACGTTGAATTTTACCTTACACAATTTTTTTCAAACTACCTTTCTTATCATTAGTCTAGAGAACTTCACTACAATCGTTTGATTATTTTCTTAAAAGGTCATTTTTCATCTATTAATGATCTATGTACACAAATTTTAGCTTATCATTGTCGTAGTAGCCTTTGCATTTCTTCATTAGCGGCTACCTGCCGTGCATCTTCTGGTGTCATTCGTCAAAGATCCTCCAAACAATTGCTGGGATTGTACTTCTTCCTTTTTCAAACTTATCAAATTTTACAGATTTTGGTTTGCATAAATATCAGAGCTGCTCAACTTAAATGCAATACGTCTTTTATTTTCTGAACCATGAAAAATAATCAGACGCTGTTTCTATGATGTCGTTCGAGGCTACCTGGGTTCTTCTTTTTCGCTCTTTTTTATTTCGAAGATACAGGGCCGTGATTTGATTTTTTGAAATATAAATATACATATAATAATCATAAAGTTAGTTATTCATAAATGTTATCCTTTTCCACTGAAACCGAATCCGTTTAGATGAAGATCTTGGATACTCAAAAATATTAACATTTGAATCTCTTCATACTCCTACGTTTCCGGAAAGATCCGATGCTGTCTTGACCAAGGAACGCTAAGAGATGTCTCCCAAGCCCGTTTTATTTGCCGACATGACCGTTGGTAGATGGAAAGACAGCGTGTCTTTAGTCGCGTATCACAGCATTCCGCGCTACAGACAAACCTAAATATCGTGATATCAATATAAGTGCACTTAATTATATGTTCCTTGCATGCATTGACACCCTCATTTAATATAATCACGTGTTTCTTCATTGACCGAAACTCCACAAGCTCGCCATCCTTCCCGGCGTGTATTCTTTGCCTCAGCTAGCGGTTCAGTCCGACCGCACCCCCACTAGGCATAGGTGAAGTTAGAGCCGCCTCACTGATGCAGAGGCTAACGCTAAGGCCAGCAACGGCTAAAGACAAACGAACTTTTAACCGCTGGGCCCTGGCGGTGAATGACACACGACATTAAGGTTTGTAGTGATTGTGCGTTTGCCAGCGCTGTCACTGAACAATTTGAAATTTACGAATCGTCTGCAGGCTTGGGAGTAAGGTAGGCTATAAGGTAACTTACCCCAAGTAGATCGGATCACTTAGTTTTGGTTTCTTCACTGTGATGGCTTTATTCAGAGCCTGCTCGTCCAGCGACTTAATAAAAACACCAAACAGCGAGCCGCCATCTGCTCTATCGGCTGCGATTGCAAGTGCGCCGATACACCATGGCCGTTTTAGATTGTAATGTACTTAAAGTAACGAGTAAACGAGGGAGTCAGCTTCACGCTTCCGCTTCATGGGCGTAAGTTGTCGCGGCCATAATTTTACCTGCCGCCGACCGCATTTCCTTGCGCGCCTAAAGGAAATCCCAATGCATTTTACGGACGAGAGGATTCACAAAAAGCCTCGACAGTAAGGTCCCATAGCTCCCCGCCCTTAGCTCTCCCCCGTGCCACGCCCTCCATGCTTCCTCCTACGCGCCGCGCCCACCGCGCCCTGCCCGTCCCATCCATCCCTCCGCTCTCCGCGCATTTCCCTCCACGCCCCGCTTTTCCCCCATCCACCCACAGCGCGCTGCCGCCCGCGTCCTGCCCTCCCCTCCTCGCACCGCCCTCCGCCTCACCCCCAGGACGCCCTCTCCGCCATGCCCTCCGCGGCCCATCAGACCCTGCTCTCGCGCCACTGCCGTTTTGGCGCCTGCTGTCGTCCTGATACGTGCCCGCCATGTGTGCAAACGACCTTCGGTAAATGAACCGCACCTTTGAGGCGCCGCTCATGCGATGGGGCGAGCAGGAAAGCCTTCTCGAACAGGAACCGTTAATGCGTTTGCAGCCCGAGATGATAATAGCAAAATATTAAAGCGGAATACCAAGCAGCAGCGAGTCGCGTGAATGCTAAGCAGAAGAAAACACGTCTTTTTTCTCATTCTTGGTGGAAATATAGTAATTAGAGAGGTTATTTTTACCCAACTTCTCATTTTATGTCATTAGCATGAATGTCGGGCTTTTAACTTGATATTAGTCGTAAATGAGTCAGTGAGAAACGGAAAAAAAGATAGTGATCGCAAACGTGCCCAGAAAAATGTTAAAAAATTGGATAAAGTACAAAATTGCAAATATATTTTGTTAAATATATTACTAATTATTATATTATAATACTAATATATGTAATAAACTATAAGTGAATTCCTGCACATTTTGTCATACTAACCGAGATTGGGTGCCAAGTTACAAATTCGTAAAATTATCTCACTGCTATGGTAATCACTGTAGTGTATGTTTATATGTATGTACGTGCTTTGGCACAACAGCTCTTTCGAGCTATGGTCTAGCAGCGGTGTACCAGCCTTGCGGCCAAGGTTTAAGTGGTACGTGGGGTTAGCACATAGCCATCCCTACGCTGTAAGTCTGGTATTCTCTACTTGAGAAGTGAGCTTTTCTCATCGTCACACTGCAACAGATACTTGAACATTGCAAGGAAAGAGCATTATAACATTTTCCCCGACCGGGTATCGAACTCAAGGTTGCGCCGTGGAAAGCAAGCACACCAATCTACTGGCCACCGAGGGCAGTACTGTATATACTGAAGACGTACACCTACTGGTACACTTACCTAATATAGTGTCGGGCCCCCTTGAGCACGCAGAAGTTCCGCATCACGATGTGACATGCACTAGACTAATGTTTGAAGTAATGGTAGAGGTAATTGACACCATGAATAATGTAGTGCAGTCCATAAACTAGAAAAAGTACGAGGGGGTGGATATCTCTTCTGGACAGCACGTTGTACGGCATCCCATATATGCTCACATATGTTCATGTCTGAGGATTTTGGACGCTAGTGAAAGTGTTTGAAAACAGAAGAGTGTTTCTGGAGCCTCTCTACAGCAATTCTGGCGGTGTGAGATGTCGCATTTTCCTGCTGGAATTGCTTAAGTCAGTTGGGATGCACAATGGACATGAATGTGTGCAGGTGATCAGACCGGATGCTTAGGTTCATGTCACCTGTCAGAGTCCCAGGGGTCCCGTATATATCAACCAACTGCACACGTCCCATACCATCACAGAGCCTCTACCAAGTTGAGCAGGTTGACATGCAGGGTTCATGAATTCATGAGGTTGTCACCATACTCGTACACGTCCATTCGCTCGAAATAATGTGAAACGATACTCGTCAGACCAGGCAATGTGTTTCCAGTCATCAAACAGGCCAATGAAAGCGTTGGCGGGCCCAGGCGAGGCGTAAAGCTTTATGTCGTAGAGTCATTAACGGTACACGAGTGAACCTTCTGCTCCGAAACCCCATATCGATCATGTCTCGTTGAATGGTTCGCCCGCTGATACTTGTTGATGGCCCAGCTTTGAAATCTAAGCAATTTGCGGAACGGTTGCACTTCTGTTACGTGTAATGATTCACCTCTGTCGTCAGTCGCGTTCTTGCACCATCCTTTTGCGGCCACAGCGATGCCAGAGGTTTGATGTTTTACCAGATTAAATTTCATCGCGAACTCGGAGATACTTCAGGTGTGGTGAATTTCTTGAGGTGTACGAAATTTCAAAAACTCCTAGGGGGCGAAATCATTCGGTCTACAGGGGGGACAATCAAAAACCCTCCTAGTGAAACTGCTGCAGAAGATCTGTTGTAACGAGTATGGCCAAGTTAAAGTGCAGAAAGAGAGCATCTGCACCAAGCTTTGCGTGTTGCGTACTCTTTCGGATGAGCATGTTATATACTTTATTGCAGTCATTTTTACCCCAAAGAACGTCAAAATGTGAAGTTACGAACATGGGTTCTCAGAAACTCCAAGCTCCTTACAGTGGCTCTCGAATCTCGTCTACTATAATCATTTTCTCTCCACAACAGCTCCACTGTGGTGCCTCTGACTGGGAGGTCCTAGGGTTCGAATCCCGACGGTGACAGTTGGCTATATTTTCAATAATAGGTACATAACTAGGTCCAGTTTAACCGCTGTCCGAAGGAGAATTCTAGCAGCCCACTTCTGAGATCCGTTTTCCGAGGTTTCTTCGGTCAACACCAGGAGAATGCTGACGCAGTACCCTAACAAATGAGCCACTCTTCTTTGTCCTCTCTTCACTCCTCACCCCTCTTACACTTACATACACAATAGTACCGAAAATGATGCGCGTCCAGTCGGTAGCTAACATCTTGTTCCGGCTGAGGTGATTCCCACTTGTGGGAGATACCTAGTTCAGGAAAGAACCCGCAACCAACATGCAGGTCGGCGCCGGATCTCGCCATCCAACACTTACGAGACGAATTATTATAGACGTTGACGCACCCGGATAAACGAAACAATCAATCCATCTCCCCAAAGAACATTCGCAGCGACAGAGTAGTAGCGTAGGCTAACCAGCCAACGAAGCGGAATCTCTGGAACAGCCGCGTGTTCCAGCAAGACACCTTTTTATTTCAAGTTCTAGGCTTCCGCGTCCAATCATGCAAATAGTCTTGCTTGTCCGCGTAAAGCTGCGTCGAAGGTTGTGGTGCCGATGTATCAACCATCTTGTCGTTGGCTTCCTCCTTCATCTTGTCCTGGCCTTTGTTCAGCCCTGAGGAAGACCACGACAAGATGGTCGAAACTTAGGCACCTCAATCTTGGACACGGCGTCACCTGGCCAGCAAAGATCATATACACCGTTTTATTTAACTTCCTTTCTCTTCTGGGCGAGCGTTCTCTTTCAGGTGAACGTTTCCGCGCGGCGCAGCGCATGAAACGGGGCGGTCGCGGGGCGTCAAAGCGGCGGTCGGCGCGTGCACGGAAGAAACCGGCGTCAGCAGAGACGTATGACTCATTCAGCTGTTGGGGCGCACGGGAACAATGCTGCGCAAGACGGACCGCTGGCGGACGCTGCGGCGCTGTGCGGCACGGCAAGGCGCGGCTCAGCGCGGCGCGGCTCGGCGCGGCGCGGCTCGGCGCAAGACAGTGCGAAAGACTGGAGATTTCGGGAATCGCCCAACGCGCGAGGCCCGCACAATGAGGTCGTAAAAAGCGCGCGCGGAGCGACAATGGTCTCGCGGAGACACGCCGGAGCGGCGGCGAAAGCTAGCGAGAAACATTGCACGAGAGCGCGCTAATCTGGCGGCGATGCCCTTTGGCAATATCAGCGATGAAAGCTTAAGCGCGGATAACGTCGGCAAAGAAGGCACCTGCTAGATGAAAAATGAGCTGCAGACACCCAGATGCACACAATAAGCACTCAATGAAGTATTGTTGGAATAAGACTCCTGCACGATCGAATTATGCATGGTGCTTACAGGTACCTAGGGAAAATTTGACAATATTTATTATCACTAAACACTTGGGTTGTTTCTTCATTCTGCATTACCCTTCATTTTTACACGCAACATTACGTCCGATGACCATTTTTTTTTAATATTTAAGAATTAATTCCCTTTGTTTACAGCCTTCTAAACTTTCGGCAGAAAGCGAATGTAAAAAAGATGCTAGGCACTATGGAAGGGAAAATATTATTACGTCAAAGAAAGTCGTGAGTTTGTAGAATGGTTTTCAAATTATTTTGAGATTTTGCAAGCGATTTACGATTTCGAAATTATTGAAACTACATAATTACGTAGATGAGACTTGACACAATTCATCAGCATACAAATATGATAATATTGTCGAAAAATGTGATTCACAGAGTATATTCCAACAAACTATTGATTAAAACTGACAACGTACCTCTGAAGGCAAATAGTCACTGTTTAAAACATTCCATTCTTCTAGTGTTTTTAGGAAAATTACAAAATAGTCAAAATCTGTAGACGAATTTCCTCTCTCTCCATCATCACTCCATATAACCATTGCCTATATCTGAAGCAAAAAGTTTATGGAACTGCCTTTGCTAAACAACGAAAATCATTAAAATTACGAAATTGAATGCATTATCTCAAAGCAGAAACTATTTCAGCAATGTATTCGATGCATGCACACAGTAGTGAAAATTAGTATTTTTCGAAAATAATAATGGTTTAAGATTTTAACAATTTAATTCTGTGTTAATATAATGTATTCATAAAGTAAAAAATAATAAAAAGTTAGCAAATAATTCCGTATGTATGGAGAAAGCAAAGTTCATAAGAGCATGATGCTTTCTTATTTCAAGTGCTTCATAATATGCGAGGTTAAAATATATTATTCAAAATTATTTGTAAAAGTTTGGATATAAATTTTATGTTTGCATGTAAGTACATACATCGACAGACCGTGAACGGGCCCAGGAGTACTGGCGACGTCCCTGCCTCGCGGCCAAGCCTTAAGAGGGTACTTGGGGTTAGCATGTAGACATCCCCAAGCAATATTCCGGTCTCCTCAACATGAGAAGTGTATTTTCTCATCGTCACACAGAAACATATACTGGGACATTGCAAACAAAACGCACTATAGTCTATGCACGAATCGAACTTTCGCCTGCGTAGTGGAAAGCGAGTACGCTGACCGCGTGCACAAACTACGCAAAATAAAATATATAATATAAATAATTTAATATTGATTCTATATAAATAATTTACATTTCTGATGGAAAGTTGAAGGAACAATAATATATATTAACCTATCATAACAATGTATTAAATATTTTGAATTCACAACGCAGAAGAAAATTAAAGAGAAGATCGATACGCTTAAGAGGGATGCTTAGAAACCTCAACAAGAGTTTAACTTATTTGGTGCCTGTTGAGATAAGTAGAGCAAGGAATTAGATGCCCCGAAGCACAGTCAATGAGCCGATAATTCAGACATGGCACAACCCCTAAGTAATTTTCATTCCAATTTGAATTCCCCTTAGTAAATTCCACAGTTCACAAAAAAATCTTAAAGGTACCGTCGGTGTCACGCTGATCAGTAGAAGCTGTCGGTTTTGTAGAGAATTTAACAAAAGCAGACAGAGTTACAACCGCTATTTGAACACTGAAGAGATTCACTCCTGAATCTAGGATCAGATTTTTAGCTGCATCTCTCAGTATGTCAAGGTTGTTACGCCTTGAAGTGTGAATTGATAGAATGATGATGAGTGGTGAAGGGTCAATCACAAATACGACCCTATCTAAGCCGGGCTCGAACATGCAACCGCCTCGGATCATATGACGGCTGCCGCAACCGTTCGCGCCACCGTCCGTCCGGGGCAGCCTTTGTTGTTGTAGTTGTTATTACTAATATTATTATTAAGTATTATTAATCATTATTATTATTATTAATTATTATTAATCATTATTATTATTATTTTGTTGCGGTGAAATCTAGTTAATTATATTTTGGATAAAATGAAATTATTAGATAATTCGAATAACAAGTGTTTGTTCCTTTTAAAAGTCTTCTTTCATTCAATGTTGAAAATATATATCTAATGTGTTTTCCAGGTGACATGAGAATAACACAGGAATACAAAAAATAGCTGTCAGGGCTTGGCACATGTTTATCTATGAATGTCGACGTGCTGAATCCGAATCTTGAAGCCACAAGTGCGTCACCACAACCTAGTTCGTCGTTTTTTTTGTTTGTTTTTTTTTTAAGTGAAAATGCATCGTGGAACTGTGTGTGTCAAGTCTTTGGGTCTCACAACAATTCCCGAAAACAAAAACTTTCACGGTGTATTTCGCGATTTAAGAAAACTTGAGGGTGGTGGCGGAGTACTTATGACCAATCCGTCTTTTCAATCCTTACGTAATACTCAAAATATGAAAATGCGAAAAGATGCAAAGCAGAGTTCAGGAAAAAAACTGTTTGTGAATATTTGGCATATGTTTCTCATCTTCAGTTACTAAGATCCCTTCCCTTTCCCAGGTGCAAGGTAGCAGGGGGAGCGCTGCGTGACCTTGTCTGGCGGACTGTTACATTCAAAATATCCGTTTAACCCCAGTCGCAAAAAAATCAAAATCATTCAAAAATGCTTATTTAACATATAACAATATGTATATCGTTGGATTAGTCTTTTTACGCTTGTCATGCCAGACTGAAAAATATGTATAGTCCCATTTGAAAAACCTCAAATATCTTGTAAAATAAACGGTGATAAAATAAAAGGAAAATAGAAATTAATATAAATAAATGTATGTATTAAGTATCCTGAATCCCTCAGGTACTTCCGTGAAAACTGAATTGCAATAACTTCAACAGACCAAAAGTTAGAGGTGCTAAAGTTACGTGACAATAAATAGTCATTCTGCAAAATAAGTAGTAAGTGAACAAACAGTACACAAATGCAAATTGTTTCTGAACTGACGGATTTAAAATAAGATAATCTTTAAAAATAAAATAAAAATGAGAGAGAAAAAATAAAACAGAATCTAATGCACACAACTAGCATTCAAATTGTGCACAAGACAACACTGATAACGATTCTCAAGTTATACTTAAGAGTTGCGGATTTCTCCTTAACTGATGACGACATTCACTTCAGCGTATTTAAGGTAGCTCAGCAACATTCATCTTTTCTCCTGACCTCTAGCAACCATGCAATTTTATACTTGAGACAAAACACGTCAAAAATTAACAAACAGGAACAATGTTTTTTTACGAACAATACAATTCGAAATAATTAAATATTAATTATATCTACTCAGTATGGATGATGCATGAGGTGGGGTCGTAATTTTATCTATAAGTAATAATAAATTATTAAATAAACACATTATTATTACTTATTCTATGTATGTGTGAAATTATTAATAAAATATTTTAGATCGCTATGGAACTGCATGGCCATTAGCGATTAATATCTGACTTACATTATATTGATACATTCCATTTTATTAATAATACAAGCACTGTGAATTTGTACAATACGAAAATAAATAATATATATTTTCAAGCTTGTAATACTTAGAAATTTAATAATTCTATGACACCGAGAAACAGAATTTAATAGATAATGGATGTCAATAACAATTTTTAAGTATTTTCTAAGATTGCATGTGACATTGAACTGCTTGTGAAAGAACATTGATAAATGAGATGTGGAAATATTTTCTCCACAATTTCGACATCGATATGGATTTCTTGTTGTATTTGACATTTGATCTGTATTTGGCATTTTAATGTCGAATTAATCCGACTTTTGCCAGCTAACGGTATGGAGTCAAGTAACGAAAATGTCGTAGTGAATTCCCAGTATGTGGCGCACTTGGCCTGCGTGTGCTTTTCTTTCGCTACACAGACAGGTCGTCGCACGAGACGATTTTAATAAAAAACAATAGCTCTATTTATATACTCTAGCCCCGCAAATGTTTTGTATGTGATATATTTATTTAATCTGAATTATTAAAAACATTTGCTAAGAAAATATTACATGTTATTTTTTCACGTTTCCTTTGTATTCTTCTACTCAATCACGTTGAATATTTAATTGATTGTTTTGATTTATTAGTGACTGAGACACGTTTAATATTATTTGTGTGTAGTGCATGTTTTCTCCCGAGGGCGGGCGGTGGTCTTATCTCGCTCGATAGAGATATCCGGCGTCGAGCTAGCGTTGGCTAGTCGTTGGCTAGTGAGGTTTTCTTGAACCATCTATCCCTCACCAGCTGGGCACCGCCTCAGTCCGGACAAGTTCTAAGCTTCCTCCCGGCATATCTGATAGTGTAGTGTAAGGGTTTGTAAAAAAGAAGCGAAGAAAAGTCAACAAAGGGGAAAGAAAGATCCCGCGCGATCCACGTTCCGGTTGTTACGGTAGCGGTCCAGCTTTCGTCTGGTGTTAATCGGAGAAACCTCAGAAAACTTCCGATCACAGCAGTCAGTAGAATTATCATCGTGACAATGAATGAATTCCACCTAGCTATGTACTTAGTGTCGACAATCCTGCCACCGACGAGACCTCTCGGACATAGATCGCCATGGAACTGCATGGACCAAGAACTTCTCGGTCATAGGTACTGCAGTGACATCACTTGATTCTCTGGGCCACCTCTCCCAGCATCACATCGACTTGCAGAGCATTCAGACACTCCGAAAACCATTTCTCCGGACCGTCTGAGGCCCCCCCCTCCGCGTTCCCTCTCCCGCTCTCGCGCCCACCGCCTCCCACAGATGATAAACAATGAGCAATATTTCTTCGTGAATTACGCGAACGGCTACTTAGGCGACTGGCGTTGTGCTTAAGATCCCGCGTCCAGATTAAATATTACTCCATCCGAATCGAATGGAGGAGCGACCTAGGCGGGGGGGCGTAGCGGCGGGGGGGGGGAGAC
Organism: Gryllus bimaculatus; assembly: GCA_017312745.1. Taxonomy (NCBI): domain Eukaryota; kingdom Metazoa; phylum Arthropoda; class Insecta; order Orthoptera; family Gryllidae; genus Gryllus; species Gryllus bimaculatus. Next base: position 1,619,733 of record BOPP01000213.1, read on the forward strand.
GGAGAGAGCCGCACGTCACCCTGCGGCGACGCATTTGCAAAGGCAAAACAGCTGGTGACAGACCAGACGCGCGCGCCGGCTCCAGCGCTGGCGCCCGCCGCTGCTCCTACCAAAGCCTCGCGTGAGTTATGAGGCCACTGGTGGGGCCGAGGCCACCGTCACCAGCATTCGGAATAAAACGCGCGTTTTAGACACTGACAACCGATTTCATAAAGGCAATTCGGGGCCACAGCACCTCTAAAACAATATGCGGCGTATCCTCAAAGCACAAAACTCAATTTTATTACAAAAAAACGGCTTAGAAGGCTCAGGGCATCAATTTAATACACTGAAGTACCTCTAACGGGAGGGCCTAGGGCCAAGTCCCGACAGTGGCGGGATTTTCGACATTTCCTAGAGAGCTCGGTCGCATTTAACCGCTGTCTGGAAGAAACTTCTAGTGGTCGGCCCCTCTGATCGGCAGTTTTCCATGGTTTCTATATCAACTACAAGTGTATACCAGTTCACTACCTTAAGAAATGGGTCACGGAGTACGCACAATCTTCCCTTTCTCTTCCTATCCTTACCCCTTAATTACACACTCTTACATGCAGTACACCACCACACACATCGGGAGACCAGTCGGGAGGGGAGGTGGCCCGCCGATGGAGAGGACCTGCTAATAACATGGTTTACTAAATGGAGTAGTGATCACTGCAACAAAAAGTCATGCTTCTATCTTCACTCTACGTCGGCCCTTACTTTCAAATAGCAAACATTTTCCAAATCTCACAATTCCTTTCCCTCTATTGAAACTAATTAAATTGAATCAAATATGTCACTCGTAAAGGTGCAAGCGGGGCTTGTAAGACTGGCGATCTGCATTTAAAATAAGTAAAAAAGGTTTTTGTTATTCTTTTACACGTGCATTAAAAGTCTTTGGACTTAACGCTAATATAAAAATGACATTCTTGGCAACTCAACATTACATGTATCACAGTGACACAGACTTGTAGGTAACTGTCAAATACTGGTACGTACCCTAGGCAGCAACCACCATTTGTAACCATGTGTTCCACAACACACATGGTTATAAATGTTGATCCCATGTTGTGGCACATATCTAAATTCTTGCGGTGATTATGTGGGAAAATAGGGTAATGTGTGGTGTATTCTCTTACTTTCAGGATTTACACATATGAATATATTTTCTTATAAGGGCGTTCTAGGGAAACATACTTTCGTGACCTAGAGAAACATACATGCGACGTGAATATACGAAATACAATATCAGTTTCGTATTTCAAGGTCTCGTCGGAACTCCAGACAACAACAAAGTATTGAAAAATCTTGTTCTCTGTACTACATAACCATTTTTCGCATTTGACGTTTGATCTAGGAAATACTTAATCTACAAGGAAAAGTCTCGCAAATGATCATATCAAAAGAATTCAGTCTTTAATTACAGTTAACGTGTGATATATTGTTTCAAGAGAACAAGAGCTAGTATATGAGAATATTCGATTTCTTACGATACAATATCAATATGAATGCCGCGTTATTTTCAATTGATTTTTCTCATTAAACTAATCAAGTAATCGTTGTCAATTCATCTAGTACTATTGTACTACAAATTCAATACTCTACGCTTTGAAATATTATAGAGTTGAAAGGGTTATTGATAAAATTTACTCACTTCAAAATACTGAAATTCGAGTTAAACTGGAGACTAAATTAAGACAACATAATACAGACGGTATTTGAAGATCACGAAACACGTGATTGGAAAAATTGCATTTTTATTGGAAAACAACTAAATTACATTCTTAGAGTTCTTCAGGAAGAAGATGCGTTAATGAACTAGGAGTAGGAGAGATTCGCAATATCTCTCAAATCCAAACTCGTATACCACGAGTATTGTGAGAAAAATGAACCCAGCCCTGTTCGTGACACCCAGCACAAGTGTTAGAGATGGCAGAGATATGTAAAGAACGCACATCTACCATGTAGCCACATACCAAACGGGCGCTTGAGTCGGTATGAATCCGCCCAAGCACCGTAACCCCCCTCTTATCGCGAGGTGCAGGACGCTGTGATACTTTCCATTAGATTACGCGTAGCCCAAGAATTATCTTTGAGAAATAGACATAAGCACGTTGTTACAAGATGTAGTAAATTCCTCTCGAGATTATAAAATAAATTAGGACACAGCTCTCTACCTAACGCTATAACATTTGTCTTTACCTAATCTTGAGAACAATGATATTTGGCATTGTGGAGAAATCATTAATTACGTGAATATTGGACTGTAAATCCGACTTATCCCTTAACTCATCTGCATTAAAAGAAATTGAGAAAGAAAACAAGACATTTTTGTCATTCGTCACCCGTTAAAATCGATTAATTATTGAAGGCTCGACAAGATATGTAATTATCTCCACTGCGAAATTTGTACGACCTCAAAATTCCAAACGCAGGCTTCAAAACCTATGACTTATATAGGATTGTCCACTATACTGTACCACGTACAAATCATTGCAGGCCATGTCAGGCGGCAAACAAACTGGATATTATTATTCAGAAATTGGATAACCAGTTTAGATTTTGCTGTGCTATGGGATTAAATCGTCATAACGAAAGAAGCAGAAAAACGTCTAAAACACTCGTCCTAGGATGTTTAGAAATAGCCACCAGCCGGATGTGGAATCTTAAAACACAGAGCGTACCAATAGATATGTGAACTGTCGGATTCGTCCCACAAAATTTATTTACAATTTTTGCAAACATTCAGGTAATTCCAAAGTCTAGTATACGGAAGGAGTAGCGATAATGGAGGACCATGTGTTAAGTATTGTAGAAGCATCCACCATCAGTCGACATACTCTTTAAGAAGCTGACTGTGTACAATTTAATTTAACTGCATCATATCATAAAATTAAATATAATAATTAATTATCTATAAAATTAAGTATAATAATGATAATGATAATAATAATAAATATAGAAATGAACGCCAAATTCTGTAAACCAGGCACGTTGAAAACTGAACAAAGAGTTTCAGGAAGAAAGAAATGAAGAAAATTATTAAATGAAATTGTAGCCAAAATTTCAAAAAAATAATTGTCTAATGCATAGAAGTATTTTTTATTGCAAATTTTAGTTAGTAAGCCAAAATGTTTTTTTACAGTAATGAAGTACATTTCTTGTTGCCTTGGCCAGTTTCTGAACCATCTCGCCCGGATTCACCTGCCACGCCGGGTTGGAATTCGCTGGAAGCAACGCCTCTCATGCAGCTGGCTCGCACCGGAGCCAAGGGGTCAAGGGGTCAGGGGGTCAAAGGGAGCGCAGCGATTGCGCCGCCTGCGGTACACCTTCCTTGGCATCGCGAGTGGCCGGGCAAGGCAAGAGTATTTGAAAATTATCGCTCGCGCATCTCGATGCATCGGCTCGTTTCTCCCGAGCAATCCATCAAAACGAGGTAGCGACTGAGCAATGTATCAAACGCGCCAGAAACAGGTCTTCAGCTGGCCACGGAGACGAAATCGTTTGGCAGCGAGTTTGTAAATTGAACGTCATTTTGTGCACAACTCCCGAAAGTGTTCACTTAAAAAATATTCATCTTTACATGCAAGAACAGTGATGTGATGCATGAACAGAGTTCAACTACCACTCTTATAAAAGTTCTATATTCTATCTGGGGAAAATATTGTATGAAACATTTGGAGTTGTTTAGGAGATTTTTTTTATAAATTGCATTAATTTCAAGTAGAAATTACGAGAAAACTCGTTTTTGTTTAAAAATTACCATAGATATAAATACCGTAGATTGACACTAACAACATACGTGGAAAATATATTTATGCAGGTTTACATCTTGACTGATAGGTAATTTTATCAGTCATTAATACAATTTTTAGGTTACAATGTTATTCAGTTCAGTCACTTAACAATAAACAAATACGTGGCAATTAACAATGTGTTAAGATCTATACAAATTGTTGAGAAATGCAGAATATGTTTAAAACATTTTATACATAATTTATTTCATGATTAGACTGTTCTTGTAGTACACACTCCGTGACGACTAAATAATAAATGTTTGACACGTTATGTACCATACTTATTTATATTTCATCAAAAATCTCCTTTTTTTGTAAATGTAAAACTTTTTTAATTTGATACGTAGGAGGGTCAAGGATTTATTGAAAGTTTTTTTTCCTGAATAAAGTTTTTTACTATTATAATAATTTAAGACATTCTTCTCTTTTGTGTTGTATGATGTGGAACACAACAGTTATCACAGAAGGGTATGGTTACTTAACAGATCGAGGCTTAATTTTCAGCGACCTGTCCTTAGTGTCGATATAATTTCTTACTCTTTTCTGCTGTTTATTAAGAAATTTAAGATTATGGTCATTAACATTTTTTGTGAGTACCATATTAGTGAAAGTCATTAAATGTAATATAGTCAGTACAAACTTCAAATTCTCAATTGTCCTCTCAGAATTAGGTCATAGAGAAATATTATTTTCAATTATTTTTCGTGGTTGGATCGGATCCAATGTGATGGATTTCATTAATTTAGTAATGTTATAGTATAGTTCTTGTGTGGTAATGTCAATTTCAGTTTTCAGAATTATTTTGATACTCAGTTTGTATTGCTCAGGAAATGTTGAGAAAATTATTAATAGATTCATTCACTTTGTTGACTAGTCCTACGAATAGTTTAGGGGCTAATGATGTGCACAGGTCGACGGAAGGTCAGATTGATAGAAAGAAAAAGACAGACAGACACCCATACTGACAGGAAGTTAAACGCCGTCAAAATCCACATTTTGTAGGTCGCTGATACCGAAAAATTGTGGCAAAAGTTAGTTTGTATTCCTTCCATTCGTATGCTTGTGAATAAGGCTAGCGACTAAACCGTAAGCAGAATTTTCCCTTGTTGAATAATTAAAGAAGGTATTGCCACGTTTCGTATGGCCAGAAGCTGCCCATTATCCGTCAATCTATGCGCTTATTCGAAAGTAATAATAAATATGTTTTTAAAGAAACGAGCATCTATCTTTCGAGTTACGCCATTGCCGCAGCCGATGATCTGCTACACTGTGACTGTTCACTTCCTCCGCTGCCATTGCCTCTGCCCAATGCCCACCGCTCACCGGCCGCCCAGTGCCAGCCGCCGCCGCCCGCAGAGCAGAGGCCTGGCCGATTAATAGCGTGCGATACGCGCCGCGCTCCGTTAGCACAGCCTGCCCTTTATTATCTGCGGGATGAATTGGCAAAGCCGCCCGGACTGCGCCAGTGGGCGCACGCGCACGCACACACGTGCACCCGCTCTCCCTGGCGACGCAGCGATACGCAATTTATACTCCATTGTTCGAGCGCGGGGAGGACCCCCATTACTTAATTGCTTCATGTTCATTACGGCGGCGGCGCAGGGCCCGCGAGCCCTCGGCGGAGCAATCGGGCGGGGCGGGGCGGGGCGGGGCGGGGCGGCGCAAGGCGTGGATGGAAGGCAAGGCCACGCCCGTGCGCCTCCGAACCGTCCTCTAAGCTTGTCCTTTGACCAGCGGAAACAACTGTTCGCCAGTTTACAAAAAGACGGTATTCGTGTCGTGTTGAAACCCGTCTGCATTCTATTTTCCGTGATCGTTGAAACTAAATGTACTTCGTATAAAAAAACACTTAGGTAGCTCAGGGCACCAATTGATGTCATTGCTGTGCCTCTGACCAGGAGGTCCTAGGGTTCGAGTTCCGACGCTAGCTAGTTGTACATAGCTAGATCGAATTAGGCACTGCCGGGATAAGAATTCTTGCTTCCGGCTGCTCTGATCGGTAGTTTTTCGTAGTTTCCCCGACCAGCACGAAGAAAATGACAGAACAGTACCCTAACAAACGGGCCACGGCCGCGCGCGATTGTCCTTGATCTTATCTCACCTCTTACACATACTGACGCTTACGTTTACTATATTACTACAGCATGCACACGGGTAGAGAGATTACTCAGAGGCGTAGAGCTTGTCTCTGCTGGGACGGTGCCCCGCTGGTGGGAGATTCCGTATTGGGCAAAGCTCCGCCAACCCCCGCTAGCCATGTAGGTCGACGACGGATCTCGCCATCCAACAGATCAACACCACCCCTGGCGATAAAAAATGCATTGTACTTACGAAACTAATGAGCTTTGGGATTAATATCTCAAAGGACTAAAGTATAGGACACAATACAGATATATTATAAAGGAAAATATATCATATTATACTCACAATGCAACTTCTCCTGCTTGATTTGAGTGATAGGCAACTGAAGTCTTAGGTGCTCTCGCTACAGTTCTTCAGTAAGGCATTTTCCGTGTCGGCCCATATTAGTGAGTTTACTACATATAATGGCAATAGTATCAAGAGAATAATGGCAGAAGAAATGCAATTGCTAAGGTATGTTAAGGGCTGTTCATTAATGGACGAATTGAGAAATGAAAATATATGAATATAATGTGAAAAACTGGCTAGATCATCTGAAAAGGATAAACAATGAGAGGTTGACCAAGCAGGTTTTTTTATTTAATTTATTTTAGCTAGCTGGAAATATTGGCATCAATGTCTTATGCAGCATTACATTACTCTCTCGATATTACGTGCATGAGAAAGTAAAAAGAGTGAAAGGGAAAGAGAGAGAGAGAGAGAGGAGGAAAAATAGTTTGAGATTGACCACTCCCTCTCAAAACCAAGTCGTGGATTTCCTTTAACTCACTCACCTCCAAAACCTCATCTGTTAGTAAGGTACTACGAATATATCTCAGTTCTCAAATACCAAGGATGGGAAAATTTCCTTCATGCAGATTGTTTGAAATAAAACCAGGCCCCGGACAAACAAAATCCCATATTTCCACCCAGAAAATTACTCATATACGTGGGAACATGAGAAAAACATTGTTTCTCACAATTACTGTGCAGTTAAATTTACTTTTTCTCATTATGTACGGATGCAATCAAAAACTAAGCAGTTTATCAGAACTTCGGAACAAATATTTCATCTAAATTAACACATAACTTCCTCAGTGTATTCGAAACCGAACTTTCAGTTATAAACGGATCATGTGCGTTTTCAGAATAAATTAAAAAGTAGCTAGTGTCTTATTCTTCTTCTATTTCTAACATGCAGCTACATGGCTATCTCTTTTCATAAATCAATAATGTATCCATTACAATATACTATATCTGAAGTACTTGAAGACAATCCACAATCTAGTCTCCTCTATCTGACAAAACCGTCTCTTCTATCTGACAAAGAAATGCGGCACTTCTAGTTGACAGATTCTCACAGAAATGGAGAGTTTGCGCAACGCAAAAGAGCATAAGAGATTAATTTTCAAAAACGAAGGAACTACGTAATCATACTCTTGCTATGTAAGGTCTAGGCTTTGTAGAGATATCGAGGCCTGCGACTTAGCCATGTACTATGACAATAGTTATTCATGCACCAAAGACTATCTAAGATCACATACAGCGTCTTCTTTATAGAGAAGATTATTATTATAATATTACAGAATTTATAAACCGGGTAACATAGGATTAGATTAACTATAAAATTGGAGGAATTGTGATGGCCTGCATATAGTTGTATTCGCCCTTAGTCTTCTATCAACTCCAATAAGCCATATTTCAAACACATTTCATTTATAGAGCAAGATTCAATGAACGTTTGATTGACCATATCTTCCTGCACGACTGTTCAAATTTAAAGCATGTAAAATTCACGTCTTTTTGGCAAATATCAACCCCAAACTACTTCAATAATATGAACATCAAACAACTGTCCATTGCCGTCCGATCACGGACTGCGCCATTCCGTCCGTCCGATTCCGGATCGATCCTTGACGTCCGATGGCGAACCTCACTATGCCGTGCCATTCGATTCCACCCCATCCCGCGGCTGACGATCGGTCCCTTTGGAAGGTTTGGCTAGTTCGCCCAATCACACTCGGCTTTACTCCAGCGCTGACCATTCCGGCACAGACCAGCCCTTAGAAAGACCAAGTCAAGTTGGTAAAAACGTCGGCGTCAGACCCTTCGACGCCGTATCATCCGGTTACACAAGAGGACACATCAAGAAACAGCAAGTCTATCTTGGATCTTAAGAAGGGGTGAGAAATTACGACACGTGTAACACAGCTCTTTATCAATTCAACACACGCACTTTGGGAATCCATGGACCAACTCAACTATCGTCACAGCCACAACACGGCTTCTGTTCTTACCGCCTTGTCATCCCAATGTCGTCGCCACCGCTCCCCCCACTGCCTCTGTCCACACGGCTCTCCGAATATCGGGTCCCGCCCAACCGCCGAGCGATGGACATTTTTACAAGTGTCAAGCGCGCCATTACTTCATTAAATTTCATGGCCGCTGCCAGGAGTACAATCCTATCATTAATGTAGGAGTACCTTTGTTCCTGGGTAATTCAATATTTCATACTCAGCCTTATAGAAATATTTACAGTGGAGTGGATAAATTTATCTTCGTTGGAGAAGCTGACTTTCAACATAGTGCTCGGAGAGCGCTACCACTAGAAACCTGTCACATGAGCGGAATGTGCGAACTCACTCGGCGTGGCGCGAGAGCGTGGCAACGGGCCGGGGAGGCGGGGCGGGGTGGCCACCGGGCGTGTAGCCCGGCAAGCAGGCAGCGCCGACGGCGACTGCGCTCATCGTTTATCCTGTATAAGATAAGGCGCTCAGACACTAGTACTCCCACTGCCGCCCTTCCCTAGCCAGTGCTTTAGCCGTGATTGCAAGCACTCATCCAAAGAACATCGCCATCAAATTCATATAACCGCCGTTCCTTTATCATCAGCCTCAAAAATGACCGTTTTCAAACCCAACACTAGTATCATCAACATCAATACTCTTGTGTACAATTTGCATCAATTTCCGCATTTTCATCAGCGAGCCCTCTGCCGTCTCCATCCGCAGCGCAGGAATGGTTGCGCCTTTCAGAGCGGGAGAGCGGCAACCGGGCTGTGAATAAGGACGAGCGAATGAATGGCAGCGACGACTGTGATTAAATTGCACTAAAACACGCTGCTACATCGGTTGGCGGCCACGCGCAGCTGGAGAAGCGAAAGCGAACGGTGCAGCGCGAAGCTGCGGTGGTAGAAAACGACGACCACGAATGGTGAGCGGTCGAGCGGGCGGGCGCTCGAGATCTGAGCAAGTGGCGAATGAGGACGAGGGGGCAGGTCAGCTGAGGACGGCAATTGACAAGGTTTAGCAGGTGATGGCAAGTATGCAATAGTTAACGGTGGCAGGCTGAGGTGCGCGCAGACACTTGCTTTCAGGCAATGTGGTAGCGATGGTGAATGGATGATTGCGCGTAGAAGATGGAAAGGGGGGATGGTGGGTGATGGTAAGTCATGTTAGGTATCTATTACCAGCGGAACTCCGCCCCAGCCTAGACAAACTCTTAAGCCCTCAACTGGTATCCCGGCATCTGTGGTAGTGCACTGCTTATAATTGTGTGTGTGTTTGTGTGTGTGTGTGTGTGTGTGTAAGAAAGGCGTGAGGATAGGTTAAGGAAGAAGAAGGAAAGATAGCGCGCTGTCCGTGTCCCGTTTTTAGGGTAGTGCTCCGGCATTCATCTGGTGATCGGAGGAACCAAGGAAAACTACCGATAAAAACATCCGGTCACTAGAATTCTCCTCCAGTCATCGGCGAAGAGCGAGGTAGTGGCAAGGGCTGTAAGTGCGGGAATGAAGGCGGGGGACCGTTCGACAAGTGAACCCCTAACAAGGCACCACTGGCAGATGACAACACCAAGTGGGCTGTGGTGGGATGGCAGCTAGCCTTGCGATGGGCTACGATCGATGCCAAACGGGTGCGCTGGTGTGGTTGGCAGCCGGTGGGCGCTGGCGGAAACAGTAATGGCAACAGCAGTGGCGGTGGGCGGCTGCGCGCTCCATGATGCTGCGCGAACTTTGAATTATTGGCCTGGCAGGGTTTCCTTTGCCAATCAACAAAAAGAGAATTGCAACCCGCTGTAAATACCAAACAGACACCCTGAGCGCGCTCTATTGTCATCGAATTAAGTTTCATCGTGTTTTATCAAACGCCTAAATAGCAGCCAGCCAGAGCGTGAAATCTGGATGCACTTTTCGCCGTTTCGAGAAACATCACAGCGTCTGGAGGAAGAGTAAATAAGAACAAAATCTAGATCGCTTCATCTTCGGCGTAGTAGCTGCCGGGAGAAGTTGGCGGATATTAAGCGTCAAAAGGCAAAAAGACGCCAAGTAGCATTTAAATAGGATCATCTCTTTCTGTCAGTTTTTCTACGCCTTGTAGATCTGCAGTGGTGACAGTAATAACTCGGGGAGGCGGAGAGGCGGAGAGGAATAAGACGTCTGGTCGTTTGTGGGGCGTCAACCAATCTGCGGCTCCCTGCAGTTGCAGCGCAGATAAGGTACCTCCTACCGGCCGCGAGGGGGCGCTAGCGGAGGCAAAGGCCACGTCCCGTCGCCCTGGCCGCGCCAGAGTTGCCATATCATACCATAAAGTACACCCAAAACACTAATGTACCATAATACCACTGGAGCCACTTCGAAATTGAACCATTTTTTAATAATAAAAAAATAAATGAAATATTACTGATATTATACTAAAAGGAAAATTGGATATGAGTTCTTGAATTCGAAGTAAACTAAATTTGTGTTATTTCAAACTTCAAAGAAATAAGATACTTTTTCTTCTAATAATATATTTGAGATTGATATTTGCCATTGATTTTATAGTATAAAATCATACAAAAGCAAATGTACCATAATTTTGTTCATTTCAATCTTACCATATAGTACCAAATTTATTGCTCCGCATTCCATTATTCATCCTATTGTCTGGTAACCCTGATGTGGATGGAACTTCCTAAAGCAGTAAGACTGCCGTTTCGGAAGAGGAGTGTGATGATTATAGAGTGGAATATATGCAACTTAAAAAGGCCGAAATATGCATAGAAATATGTATTGAAAAATGCTTAAAATAGTAAAAGTGATAAGAGCCCTACGTTTCATTATTTATACAATAATATCGTATTCATCTATTAATATCGTATAAATAACGCACATTTGCTCCATCAGACAGGTTTTCCAGAAAATATGACAAAATATGTAAAAAGGTCTAAATATGTAAATGCACAAGCAAATGTGTATTTGCATATTATATCCATCCTCTAGTAGTTATCAATTCCCGTTTAGTTCCAGAATAAATCTTTCATGTTCTGGAAACTTTTGTGAGTCTTTTCCAGAACATCATGTTTCCTGACATTGAAGTTTGCAATGATTTGATCAATATTAAGGCAATAATAATGATTGTATTTCTGATTTCACTAAAGTGACGTGTGTGCATTGGTTCAAAAAATTAAAAATCTAGACTACAAAGAAGTGTATAAACACTTAGTACATTATTCAGTTCAACAAGCAAATTCTTAACTTAAGATAGAAAACAAAGCATTAACAGACTAGATAAATTTAAATTACTAAAACAAAAGTATTGCAAAAACGAAAAGTTTCTTTTTAAAATAAACGATTGTCAGCATTCGAGCCTTGCATTCTATCGAACAACAAAAGATGTTATGGTTCGATATAACATAACACCCAAGTTATTTTTGTGTCTATATTACTGCCCTACAGAAATAAAACCATTTGCATTAGTACAAGCAATTGCATTAGTAAATACAAGCATTTTTCAGTATTAGGCATCAACAATGATAAACAGTGTCCAGGAAGAAACCAACGAAACTTCGAAAATAAGATCTAAAGTCAATTTTAAGCAAGCAACATCGAACCAAGCGGCCTTGAGCAAGCGACGTATTTAAAAGACATCAATGTTTCTGTAAAACCATTGATGTTTTAAACATAGATGTATTGATGCCGAACTCTTTTGAATATCTATATTTTGTGGTCGAATAGTTTACATTTTCAGCGTTTTGTTCGTTAATAAAAAAACACCATAATCACAATTTTGTGAAAGATTAAATATGAAATAAGAACTGATGGTTGTCACTGCTTGACTGTTGGAACCAGGCGAACGCAGTTTATACTATCGTCACTGAGCAGACAATTGCTCGCCAGAAATAATCCTGATGTTCTGACATTTCCTTCGTGTTTCATCGTATTTCTCAAATGGAGAGGCATTTTATAACTTAGTTTCCAGTTATATTTTAATTATAAATTAATATACACGCTCGCTGTCAAATTAAAATTTGTTGCCCACAAATTTAATGTTATAGGTTTCTAAACCATCTTTAAAACTTCGAGTTTCAAAAACATGGATAGTTTTTAAAATACAATATTCTTTCTTCCCTTGTCTTCTTTCTATTTCTCCTAATTTCTATCTACTTTTTCTAGTTCAGGTTTTTCTTTATATAAACCAATAATGTCTTATTATACTCGTACTCGCAGTGCTCCTATATCTCAAGGGGTTTTTTTACGATAGGTAATATCATGAGTGGTTAGAAATTTTCAATGAATCCCCGAATCGGAAAGGGAATTTATTTGAGAATTTCCGATGATCGAGTGGCATTTAATAGGACTATGTCATGAATTATGTCCAAAATGTTCCAAAATTCGCCAAATATTGATAAGAAGTGAAAGGTATTATAAAATCAAAGATGTTATGTTATAGTTTATACGCTGTTTATTGGGCATCGACATAGCGATGGATATATACCACCTCCTAAGATAGATAAGAGATAGATGACACAACTGACCAGTAGGGAGAAACGGTAAAAAAATTAGTTAGAAAAATCGATAAACTTTTTTAAGATACACAGCCCTGGTTAGAGCGTTTTGTATGTATAGTTAAACACTATTGATTTGAATTTCAAGAGTGGATAAGCGTAATTAATTAGTGGGCCTGAAAACTCAACGCTCATTACGGGTTCTCGGCAAGTAGAATCTTTATTTGGGGGAAATTGTGACCGATGAAGAAATATTTTAATTATTATTAAAATAATACAACCAAGTTTATCGCCATACCTATCGTAATAATTCCATACGCTATTTATTATTATTTGAAATATATTCTTCCGGCAACGTCACATTCGATTAATGTTTTCAAGTTGACATGGACACACACATGTAGAAACATTTATTTAAACTATTGTACAATGAAAAATAAACTATGACATTTACTCTATTGTTACATATAATAATCATTCATCAATTTCGTGAACAGATCTGTGCGTTATTACTAAATTCAAAACCCATATAATGGTTATTTACTAACTGATTCTATTATATTAATTAATTTAAATCTTACTACAATCTGGTCATGAACAAAACTTAAAAAGTCCTTTTATTTTGAAAATTTTCACTTCCCTTACTGAAGACCGCACAGCATGCTTGGAAATGAATTGATCTCGAGAAAACTTGAGTATCTTCTTTACACCATACAGCTTCTTGTTATACCCTCTTTGAGGGTGTTTTTAAATTGACGATTTCTTTGCCCAATCTAATTTCTACTTAGAACGTCCGAATTTTCCTACTCTTCCTTGCGTTTATGTCAATTAGTACATCGACCAGAAAATGATTGAAAAAGCTCATTTTACGTGACGCGTAACAGTCACTTATGGCAACTTCCTACGATCTCTATCTGCATGACCGACCTCCACGACAATGCAACATTGCGATCTCCTCTTTTCTTCTTGCAGTAATCCCTTTTTATACGATCGCCTACTGCACATCGTCGTTTTGTTGTCGAAACAATTACTTTTTTCAAAATCGCTATAATATTCAATTACCACTTATACACACATTTATGAAAATTCAACTCATAGAGATGACATGATTCATCTCAATATATTTTAACATCAAAGTTTTAATTTTAAACATCGCTGTTTTGTTGTCGACGCATCACTAGCGTGGAGGAAGCGGACAGGGGCCTGGCGGCGTGTCACGGGCGTGTGGTTGGCAGAGCCAGCGCCTGCGAGCGACGGGCCGCGGCGCCCGACACGCCTCCACAGGACGGGAAGAAAACACCTGAAAGTCGACCCTGGGATGAATGGGGCCGTATTATACGTTACACAGCACAACAACGGTTCAGAGATTCGATTCGTTTTAAAGATACAGTTAGAGCATTAATTTTGAATTTGTTCCAAAATACGTCTCCGCCCAGCATTGAAGCTCTGCGTACAAATGACACTCTAGACATCCTTCTTGTCGCAGTCTCCGACCGCAGTCCGTTCTCTGCGTTGGGTTCCGTCTTATCTTTTTACTCACCTAATGTTCTTCATTTCAAAGAGAAATCTTCTCCGGTCGGAGACTGTCTCAAAGGTCAGACGAAAAACTCGCAGTGGCCCACGGGGGTCGGGGCGGGGGCAGGACGAGAACGGCTGCGCCGGCGGCGAAGCGGCGGCGGTGACGGAGAAGGGGCAACGCAAGTGGAGATGATGCCCGCAGCTCACTGGACAGCAAGACGACTCAGCGAGGCCGTAGATACAAACAAAACGACGAAGAGCCAAGATGGCGGATTGATTTACAGCTGACTTGGTTGAGGCAGCGACGCGAGGTCGTGCGGGAGCCCCAGGCCGGGACCGGCAGCCGGGGGCCGCGGCGGCAGAGAAGCAGCAGCAGAAGAAGACGAGAGGAGAAAAAGAGCGCGGAGAGCGAGAGGAGGCCGAGCAGTCGACGGAGCGGTTTCATCTCGTACTACTGTGGCTGCTGCATCAAGCAACCAAAATTAATGAGATCCCCCAACCCCTGCGCCGGCCTGCTTAATAATAGAAACAAACACTTATTAAATAAATAGGCGGCGGGCGCGCGCGCGTAAAAGAAGCAACCCGACGCGCACGAAACAAAGGAGTGGCGCGGGCCGCACTTCGTGCACGGCCCCCATGCACCACCCACCCGCCGCGCACACTCCGGCCCCGCGCTCGTCGTCCGCCGAGCGTTGATGTCACCGCAAGCCGAAGCGTCGCGACGGCGCTACGACTGTAGACTAAGCGTACAATGTGGAATGGTTAGCATTCAATTGGTCCACAAGTAAACGTCCACTCCAAAAATGTCCACTCTCGGATATGTTCATTAGAATAAATGTGCACTTTATAATGGACCCATTATGTTTTGTCCAAGCAGGAATGTCCAGTAGCATAAAATGTACACTGTGATCAAAGCTCCAAGGAATGATACGGAAAACGGCGTTTCATTGACAAAAATCGACAGCAACTGTATTGATTTTTTAAATTATTTCATGTAAAAACCGGTAATTTCATTTCACTTTTCATTTACGCGGGATCAACATGCATCATGTGGTATAAAAGAGCACGTAGATATTGTTTGACATTATTGTTGACCTTGTAATTCTGGAATCTGCTTACTATTTTTTCAATTCACCCTCACCTTCGATTATACACCTTCGATTCAATTCACCTTCACCTTATTTATGGGATGTCCAACATTAATGTATCCGCTTTGGAGTTGTATCATGATTTGTTGTGTTTTATTTTCTTTGTTTCCAATATTTTGTAAAAATGTCCAATTATTCACGTAATGTCCAGAAACCATTCTAAAATTATTTTAAAAATTAATTTAAATTTATGTTACTAACAAGAATGGTAAAAAGAAAATATGAATGTTATTATTGATGAAGAAAATTCATTTCAATGGAACAGAACCTGGAATTACTAATTTTGTACACAATAATTTTGACATTTTTGCTGTGGACATTCCGTTCATGAATATTAGGCAGTGAACATTATGGTGCGGATATTTTTGCTCTGGACTTTGTGTTAATGAGACATTGTCCTGTGGACTGATTGACTTGGAACCTGTGGAATGTCATTACTCAAATCAATCGTTAGTCCTTCTCTTACTTGTGTTTGCCCGGCCTGGGATGGGGGCCGCCAAAAGTAACGTAGGGAAAACTCAAATAGTTCAAAATAAAGACGCAAAACGAATGCCCCATGGTACGTGCCAAATAGGCAAATTAGAAAGGAACTCAAAAGAACTTAAACACTTATACTAACGGAGTATTTGCAAAATGTTTGGAAAACTTTTTAAAGGCGGATTGTGTTAAAAATTTAATCTCAGACGCTCAGCGGAAAACATTAAAATAATTTCAAAGTACCCCAATAATAAATTACTCGCACCGCAGATAAACTCTTCAATAAGAATAAAAATTGCAAATAAAGGATCTTTAAACACAAACATAACATTAAACAATGGAATGTTACAAATTCAAAATTAAAAAAATATCCAAATTATAAATTAAAACAAACGTAACAAAGTAAGAGGGAGCTTCGAATGAATGAACTCCCTGCCTGCCATTGCCCTAACCCAATCCTAATGTGTATGTGCGTGTGTAATAAAAGTGTTTAGGCAACATTTTTATTAGTTTTAAGTTGTTATGCCTGTGGTCAAACCGTCGCAAATTTTCGGGAACTTCCCCCACCGCCAGGGCCTCCCAACTCCGAAGCGTCTGAAAAATATTTTTAAAACTCTTCTTCTTTCAGGATAGTTTGTAAACCCTCTTTGTTTACCAAGCTGTCTTAAGAATACCGTAAACCCGCATCCCTGTTAGACAGACATAGTTATATTTCTTTAATTCATTGGGGTACCACAGAGCCTTCTTCTCAGCGTACCAAATGTCTCCGGCTGCGTAAGCTTACGAATCTACCTCGTAGGACCATCTCAGCTGTTACGAGCCGGGAGGGGAGAGGAGTTGGGATGAATGGATGGGTGACAGATGCGACCTGTACATCCGACGTTGCCTCCGCGTTCACCGAAATACTTTCCTATTTTTTTTTCATATTGCTGGCCAGAGTATGATGTAGTGAATGCTGGATTGAGATACACGGGGAAGTGAGAAGATAACTACACCAATGAATGAACACACAAAGAAAATATCTATGGCTTACGCACTATCAGAACCCTGTTTATAAGGGCAATGCTTACTTTCACTCATAATACAAACTCCCGCCAAAAGTTATCTATTAAATACTACATTGAACAATATTTTTTAATATGTTAATAAATTTCGTGATTTGTATTGAAACATTTCTCTAAGGAGATTAGTTTGTTCCACTCAGTTTACTGTTTGGATTCGCACATTACAAAAAATAAGTCCATTCTTTTGTTTTAATTTGGTAAACATTTGTATCAGAATATTCATTAAACCTGTTGAAAGAAAGTTGGCAACTTTCTACATGTTTCTACCTTTCAATGTTTTTACTCTATTACCCAAAAGTAAAATTTTGTTTCATTGTTGCCTGCAAATATTTTTTAACAGGTAACCTCAATAAAAGCAGATATCCCCAGTAGGAACCTTACGTGCAGACACAGGTAGGCACCTTAGGTGCAGAATGAATGATAATATGCATTTATACTCAGAATTCGTTTATACGAAGCACATACTTTGATAACGTGCTAACCACATTTATTGTGTTCCTTCATAAAGTTTAGGGCTTCTGCGCATGTCAGGCCATTTCGCAAGCCCACAGTCTTGTAAGCCCGCGAATTTATGCACAACAATGACGCCTCGTAACTCATCACACATTGCATGCTGTCCGAGCAACGAGCAGCCACAAAAATTCATGCGCCGGAACAGATCATGGGGAACGTATCCTGCCTTGTTAAGAAGGAACATAACCATGAATTATGTCTCGGTTGCGGTTTGACACGAAACGTCTAGTTACGAAGAAACGGAGTGCAAGGGTTTGGTATTATATGAATAAGGTCCAGAAAAACTGGCGAATTTCCAGAAACACCTCCGTATTTGCATTCGTAGATACCGTACAACTGATTCTCGAAGACAAGAAGAAGGGAAAATTAGGTTGCTGTTTCGGAGTTGTACTTACCAATCAAGACTCTTACTAATCACAAAGAAGAGAATAAAATTCAGATAAAAGATAAATTCTTAACGTGGCAAAAGAATTAATTGTGTTTAAAACTAAAAATCATGAGCTCAATTACCAATAACAGTTTCGCCCTTCAAGAAACTAAGTTAACACGCAGAATACTTATTTACGACCGCTTCAGTGAGAAGCAAATTCCGGAAATGAATCAGAAGTGGATGATCAGTTGTCCAAAAAATATGATATGATTTATATAAGTAGTCACACTCAGACTCAAACGTTTCGTTACTTCAAAAATCAAGCCTTTCGAGTACTGCAGAACAAATTCCTTTCGAAATTTTTTGTACGTCTTTGTAATTTCGACCTTCAGATAAAAGCTTTTCAAATTTACACATGACACTGACTTGAAATCCTACCCATGCTCTCACCGGGTTGAGGTCGCCCACAACGACCACTTTTGCAGTCAGCCTACCTACGCCTCTCGAGCCTTCCTCAAGTGTTTCCTATTCACTTTCATGCCATTCACAAATAGTCGGTAACGAAATCAGCTGAGGTTATGACTCGATTGAAGCCCTCAGAAGAAATTTCACAGTCGCAGCACATATGCGTCATGTATAAAGCACCAAGTGTCACACATAAAAATACTATGTACCATTCTGAAAGATCTAAACCAGCACGAATCAACTCATGGATAAGCTCACTTATAATCCCTACTCCGTACAAAATCCTCTTCTCTCACTCACTAACGAGGTAGTTCTTATCATCGCTCATTCGAACATCCTATGTACACGCACAACTTACTCATTCTATGTACATGAAATATTACGAAACAGGTCACATTGTATCTATAGAGGGAAAACCCAGCAACTGCATCGCTTCTTTGTTGAGACGTAGTTGCGTTTGCGGCGGGGTGGGAAGGGGCGGGGCGGGGGCGATGCGCGCCCAACGCCTGCGCATACAACGCGGACAATGTCGTATTATTTGCAACGGACATTTCAAAGATGAACTAATGGACATAATTCCGGCGCTTATCTGATGTGGAGCCGCGCGGGTCGCTCACGGACTGTGCGTGCTGTGCCGTGCCGCCTTGTCTCCTCGGGGAGGAGCGCGGAGGAGCGGGTGGGGCGGGGTGGGATGGCACGGCACGGCTCGAGGCTGAAAAGGCAGGGGAGGCGAGGGTTGAGGAGCGGTGGGGCGAGTCGACATCGGAGCGCCTTTGTGGATTAAAGAGGACGCGACGCCGCGGCTCAAAGGCGCCGGCACCGCGGGCGACGCTGACGCCGGCGGCGCAGTCAGCAGAGCAACGGACGGCGCTCCGACCCAGGAAGCACCCAAACGAACTGTTGATAATGAGACCATTTCAGCCCAAGAACTCCAGCGCTTCTCAACGGGAAGTGTTTGAAACTATGTTCTCAGACAAAGCTAATAGGACACTTCATGAATGTTTATTTCTCTTATACTATCTACCAGAGACGTGAGTGATCTCAACGCTTAGAACCGCACGAAAATGTGCTTAAAATATGAATCGCCCTCCCTAAAAACAGTGTTACGTAAGATTCGTTCCCAGCAAATTCGTCTGTTGTCTATCAGCGCCTACCCACAGTAGCATATTGAATATGCACTAATCAAATTCTTGTATTAGTTGTGTGACAAGTGCATCTGCACTAGTAGGTCATCTTCTGAAGTGTTTGGTTATGGGTTGGGAGGAGACGGGGGAGGCTAGGAGGTGAAGAAAGTGGGAAAGGAGCGGGTGGGGGAGCGACGTGGCATTTCGACGGCGCTACTTTCGCCCATTTTCTCAAGGATGATTTCGCCTTTTCTACCTTGCATTCTCTCACAACACAATTTCTATTCGTACTCCAGACGACCGCAATCAAAGAAGAGATCAACTTCACTACTAACTGACGACTACAAATACAAAAGGAGCAGACAGGTTGTGGCTTCGAATCCTTCTTGGGCATGATAGATTGACTGATTAATGTTTCCGGCCCTGTCGACTGATAAGGTCATTAGTTCCGTAAGTGTAGTGCCTTTTTACCCGGAGTTAGCAGTGATCTTCCCCAACTGCATGGCGAGATACGATGCCGACCAACACGTGGGCCTGCGGGATTTGCGGTAAACAACTGAATGAACCTGCCCCGCGTTAGACATGCCAATTTATAACCAAAATGAACTTTTCTAATGCATCAACTACCTTTAACTAAACCTATTTTATCATATCCCAAGCTGGGTAACCAGTTGTAACATTTTTATGATTCTTTTAATTTAATCTGCCCTGCTATGTTCGTAAGTCAACTGCTCTAATTACTCATAGTTTGACTATCTCCGTTTTTATTAACATCTTGCATGATTCGATGTACAACATACATTATCTTACCTGTTGCACGTGAACGTGTGACTCTGTAGAGAAATCACGATTTCTGGAACTTCAATGGAATTTACTAGTTACTGAATTGATGGCAATTCATGAAATATCAGCCTTTTCTTTTCAAACAACAAATAACATTTATTGCAATATTTTAGCAACATGTCTCGAGCTCGTTATTATTTCATGATTCTATGGACTTAAAACATTATTCAACCGAACGGCTTTGATAAAGTTCGTAAGCTTACGGATTGTCTTCTCGGTTAATCTTATCCGAAAGGGGATGGCCTGGGTCCTCCTGTGGTGTAATTTATGAACCTAATGTCCGTGTAAACTTGGAATTTCACCCGACTGTTGCTAATTATTCAGTCCGCTATTCGGAAAATCCCTACATCTACTCTAATATTATCACGTAGCGACTTTCCCTTACTAGGCTTCGGGTGAAACCTCTATTCGCGACCAGCACATCCTTAATATTAATCATTTATGATTCCCAATACGGAACTAGCCTCATATAGCCCCACGAAAAAGAACTCTAAATATTTTAAATGCAAACTATTATTAAAAACTATTATTAAAACAATGCAAACATTTACCGACTTAAAACTCAAATTAACAATACTGATTGGCCTACACTATTATGGACTCACCTAGCAAACATTTACCCACACCATAAATGTATTATCGCAAAATTACAATTTCATAATGTACATACCATGTGAAATGCGTGGCTGCTTCCGTGAGAGTGAAAACTTGTTTCTTTATGTAAAAGCTAAATGTTGAATGCCCTCCCTTAATGACCCCAGGCCTTGCCGTGTCTCGACAATATATTTCTCGTCTAGCATCCAGCATGGCGCCTAAATGTTTATAGTTTCTTGCTATGCCACACGTGTTCTTGGATTTTAATATTCTAGGTGCATTACGTTGTATTACACTCGTGTGACATTCTGATATGTCACAGTAAGTAAGGGGAGAAGAAAGGACAATGAAGAGGAGGGAAAGATCTTGCGCAGTACGTGGCGTGTTTGATACGGTACTACTCCCGAAAACTTCCGATCCGCGTAGCCGGCCGCTAGAGTTCTCCTCCAGGCAGCGGTTGAACTGGACCTAGCTGCGTAGCTAGTGTTCTAAACCCTGTCACCGTTGGCACTCGAACTCTAGGACGTCCCGATCAGAGGCACCGCAGTGTAATTGATTCCCTGAACCACCTACGCCGGTACATGGGCATGAATGATATTGTGTGCGCTCCCACCCGGCATCATTCTAACTTGACCTATCTGCCCTGGACTGCGGGTGATATGTGCAACATGTTCCCTGCACGACGCCGTTTCCGAAGTTCCTGTCACAGGGTTGGGGTTGCTGCCTCCAGAACCCGTGCATTACAAGCCTCCACATCACAGCTGGCACTACTTGGGTGCGAACAGTGTTCTTTCTGATAAAACTGGACAACGCTGATAGAGGCGTGTGAGTACGCTTGTATGGTACCCAAGAATACACTGAGGTTGTCCGGCCACATGAGGTGAAAGAATGAAGGAACATCGTAACCATAGTGGCTGTATCTGTAGAAAGATTGTACTATAGCTGGTGAGTTTGTGAACGATCACCTAGGTATTGGTTTCATATGTAAACCTAGAGATTAATTATTAATACATGTATATATTCATTCGTTCTATATAGAGGAACTTTGGCCAGGTGACTATTTCTACAAGGAATATAATAAAAACGAAATATTAACATTTAGTTCACTTCATTTGCAAACGTTCAAATTAAATGTTGTGAATCTACTCTTGAAGAAACCACAAATTAATATCAATGACACAACATACTAATCATAAATACTATTACATATTTCATCATCCCTTGAAATAATATTAGTTAACAGAAACTTTACATAATTAACACACAGTTAATAATTTAGATAGTTTACTTATTATTGTTGAAAACAGCATTGGTTTCAGACAGATTCACTGACGTATTATTTTTAGCGTTGTCCAGACCATTTTGTTAAATACATACTCAAAAATATTCAGTCCATTGAATTAATTTCATTTTTAACATTTTCGTGACTTCCTTTGAAGTGAGTGCCTTAGCGTTCCCCTATCGTGAACTCTGGTTTTCAAAAGAAGCACTCATAACAATGAATAACAACTGGAACGAAAAATATCATTTTCAAATTATAGTCTAAAGAATGGTAAGAATATTATAAAAAGGTGTTCAGAAAAAAATGGACCGAATTCTTGAATATAACACAAAATTCTGTAGACAGTAACGACAATATTAATGAAATCAGTAAAAAAGAAGTCCACGAAGCTGTAAGATTGATGAAAAATGGTAGATCACATGGAACAGATGGCATGCCAATATAATTAATAAAAAGAGCCCAGATGCATTATTAAAGCAATTACCCATTATTTTCAACTATATGATAAGTGGTTAAGAGATCACTACAGAATGATAGAAAACATATATTACAAATATATATAAAAAAGAGATCATAAAGAATGCCAAAATTGTAAACCAATTAGCGTGTCAAATTGTTTCTAAAATATCTGAAAAATTATAAAGACTAGATTGGAAAACGAAATTAAAGATATTGAAGAATAAAATGTTTTCCGGGCAGAAGGTCATGCATTGATGGAATATTTTGCCGTCGTCAAATGATAGATAAAAGGCTAGCACATAATCTAGAAACACATATGGTCTTCATAGATTTCACCAAAGTCTATGACAATGTTTCGTTAGAAAAATTATGGGAAGATCTCAGACATCAAAACACAAATATACAATTATTAACAGCAATTGAAAACCTGTACAATGATATGGCAAGATGTGTCAAAGTTGGAAGAAAGGTAACGAATCCAAAAAATATCTAAAGCCCTGAGACAAGGATGCTGAATCGCTCCTACTCTCTCCAAAATATATTTAAATGCTGCTTTTGAAAATTGAAGATGTCGGAATGCGGGGATACAAGTTGACAATGATAAATTTTTTACTCTTTACTTCGCTGATGAGCAGGTTATTCCTGCCGAGGATGAAAAAGATATAGATTATATACTGAGGAATCTAAATGAAGAATATACATCTTGGGGTTTAATTATGAATCCATTGAAATCTGAGTGTGTTGTTGCGGAGTTGCAAGGAACAAACTTAGTAATTGTGAGCAGGTGTATTAAAAATACAACAGATTATAAGTACCTTGGTGTGTTTATCAAAGGAAGGTGGATGTGCGGAAAAAGTAAAACATAGGATCCCTCAAGGAGAGTAGTAACATGACAGTTAAGTAATGTTTTGTGTATCGAAAAAATAACAAGCAAGACAGAGATAAGAATGTATAAATAGCTGGTTGAAAGCATATCTACATACAATTCAAAAGTTTGGATATTAAGTCAGAGTGAAGAGCAAACATTAAAATCAATGGAAATGAACTTTTGAAGACGCCTTACATTACCGGATAAAGTAACCAATGTTGACATAAAAATCAAATGAGTATTTATATTGATATAATGGTTGTAAAGTACTCTTAAAGATTGAGGTGGTATGGTCGTATCCAGAGGATGACGGCTTAAGAATATTTTTAAATGGCTACCTCAAAGAAACTGGAAGCGTGGCAGACCAAGAAAAACGTGAAAAAATGAGATAGAACAGGCAATAAACGAAGGAAATCTTCAAGAGGAAGATTAGGAATATCGAAAGACGTGGCGACTGGGATGCGAGAAGCGGCGTTAGCCGTAAAGAACATCGCTACTACTACCACCACCACCACCACTACTACTACTATTAATATTAATAACGAAGCTATTATATATAGCTTCACTATTGCTTCACGTTTCGGTGAACTCTTCTTTTGCTTGTAATGGTAAGAGTAGAAGTAAGGGCGAATTACTATTTTGTTTGCAATGCAGAAAAATTATACTTGCAATTCGTTTACCGATCAAAATACGTTTTCTAGAACTCGGAAACGATCATGTCTATGTTTTCAAATATTGCTTATCTTGCGATTTTTGAAATTTACTTTTATTTATTTATTTATGTTAAACTTTTACTTATCTTTCAACTATTTATAGTTAAAATGGGAAGAGATTCTGAAACTCAAGAAAACGTACGTAGATAATCTTCTCCCCCACACGTCACGTACAGTTTTTACTGTTATTTTGACTAAATAAATCTAATCTAATCTACTACTACTACTACTACTACTACTACTACTACTACTACTACTACTACTACTACAACTACTACTTTTACTACTACTACCACATTTACTACTACTACTAATTTTACTACTATTACACTACTACTAATACTACTACTACCACTACTAATACTGCTGATACTACTAATACTACTACTCCTAATACTAATACTTCTAATACTAATACTACTTCTAATAGTAATACTACTTCTACTTCTACAAATAGTCACTAAACGTTTCATTCAAAGGTTCAGAATTTACTTTTAAACTGAAATTTTTACCTGAAATAATCAAATCCTGATTCTTTAGTTTTCACATTATGTTTACCATTCTATTTTATTCTCTAGAACATACATTTGTAATTAATATATAAAAAGAAAAAACAAAATACCTCGACTTGTTGTGGAGATAGGTATTTAGTAATTTAGTCAATTATCAAGTAACAAAAAGCTGCATTTTAGTCAATTATCAAGTAACAAAATCGCACCGCGCCGACCTCTAAGATAAGAAGTCCTTAATAACAGCCCCCGCGAATAGATATCGGCAAATAATAAAATAAATTGCACTCTGTGCTTTTTTTCTTCATTGCACCTACCATATTCTTGAATTCTTCTACCATTGTATTTAAAACGTAATCTCACATTTATTGCGGGTAGAGCCCACATTTACACTTTCTGCACGGGGTTATACCAGAACCTAGTTACGCTACTGCTAAATACTCCCTGCAACACCCCTGAGAAATGTGATTTCATTTTGAAACCATTGATGATGAACAAAGAACAATAGAAAGATAGCTATTGAGAGGATGAAGAATTTTTGATTATCGAAAAATTCGATTTGACCAAAATATTGATCTACGAAATAATTATTATCTTTGATGCATTTAGCCTATGTGGATTATGAGTATGCTGCTTATTAGATTGTTGCTTCTGAGTATGCCGCTTATTTGATTATGAGTATGTATGCTGTATTATAGAGAATAACGTAAGAAAATCGTTCTTTGAAAAGTAATCACTGATAGAAAAAGTTTAGGAATCCCAGAGAGGAGAGAATTTATTTAATTTACGGCGTATATTTGTGCTTCAGCCGATTCGGCTTATAAAGCGTTGAGAGCGCGGTAACTTGAAATTTGTCTAATAACTATTTACAGTAGCCTTTTTGGGTTTTGTGAATCCCCGATCCGGAGTCTTCATGAAGGTCGTGGCCGTCGCCCGGCGGTGGGCGCTGCGCCGAGCAAGTGGCCGCCTGCAGCGCGGGCCGGACAAATCGTTACTAATTTCTGGGCGCGGCAGCGAGCGTGATTGATTTGGAGTCTGTCGGTGCGTGCCCCATCTCCACGCACGGATCTGTGCCGCCTTCGACCTCCTTCGGGCTGCCACTTCCACAAACACACATGCCGAATTCTCAGCGCGGATTATGAATCCACCCTCTCTGGGTTAAACGACCCAAATGAAGCCACAATTTAAATAACACATCAAAAATGAAATTCAAAACTACTGCTCAATTCCTCCTTTGTCACTTCTCTTTAAAATTAGAGATACTGCTTCGTACGTACCAAAATTGTCTCAGGAAAAACGAATCCTTTTCAGACACTCGACATGGATTTATAACATCAAATTCAAGGTTTGGGGTCATTTTTTCTCTTAAAGATGTTGATTCATCACTGGATCACCTTTAAGCACTTATTGGAATATTTGTAGATGTTTAAAAAGCTTCTCATGTCATTGTCCATAACATTTTAATTGAAAATTGCCTTTACATGAAATTCGTGATGTGGCCCTAGATTGGATATCATTGTGCCTTAAACATCAGTCGAAATGAGAAGAAACACCGCACTGAGAGGGAATAACATTTTGTATTCATGTTTCCAATTAAGCATGGGATCCCGCAGGGTTCTATCTCACGGCATATCCTCTTTCATATGTATATGATACGTCCTCGTTCATTAAAAACGGGAGAACAGTTATAATCAACGTTTTTGCTAAAGAATTGAACGATTTCCGATATTAGAATTGGTTTCGCAATAACAAATTTATAGAAAGTGAAGAAAAAATTTGTTTCAATGCCTTTTGAATTTCAAACAGACGATAGTACAAGCCATTTAAAATGAATAACATTTAATTGGCTGCTGTTAAAGGGATAAAATTTCTGGTTCTCTCAAATTAGTCAAACCTCAAATACATAATCCATATAAGTGAAATGAACACTAAATTGTGTTACTCATTCAAAATTCTTTAATCTTGTCAGCCATCATGTGGCTCGTTGCGTGTAAATTGTGAAAGTTCTTCCTTCTTGTGATGTGGCAGAATATTCTGAGCAAGCACATCGTATACAGACTTTTAGATTAATTGAATTTGATTTTAGAAAAATAGATTGAACGAATAATAAGCAAATGCCATACCTGTGATTCCTACAAAACCTGTATTAATTGAAATTGAAATATTACCTATTCCTTGCCTTTACAAATTTGCATTAATTGCATGTTTTTGTTAAAAATGAGTTACATAAGGGTGAGAATATATTTCCATGCAATACAGATATTAATAATTACAACACTCGTCGTATGAATCACAAACATCAGGTTTCAATGTCAGCAACTCACTACTACAAGAATTCCATGTACGAGTATGACACATGTACGTTACTTTACATCATGTGCCTATATGACATTAAACCATGAAAATCGACACACTAGTTTAAATACCACGTAAAAGTTGTCTGACACACAGTTGTTTCTACACAACTAGAGCTTATACTAACTATGCGAAACTATACGAAACATATTTATTTTAACAACGATATATAAATGTATTGGATTAACATTTATACGTGGCCGTCGTTTCCGTTTCCCTTCATCTACCATTTTACCCTTCTCTCCCTCCGATTCTATTTCAATTCTTCACCATTTACCACAGCTTCTTTTGTTTTTCACCTGTTGAGAACGTTACCACAACATTCACGGGTTACATCACAAAGTCAATCCCAGTTTTGAACCGGTTCAGTCCAGATGAGAGGCAGCTTTGCCGTGGTGTGCGTAGGGACTCGGACCGGAAGGTGTTACGGATCGAGTGCCGATTCAGACAGGTTCTTTCACTCTATATGTATATCTAAGTCGAGTTATTCTGCTGAGTGGATGAAAACTCTAGAGTTTGCTATCTGATCTACAGTTTTCCGTGGTTTCTCCGATCAATACCAGGCGAATGTCGAAGAAGTACCCTAAGAAACGAGCCACGAACCGCGCGCGGACTTTCCTTCCACCTCCTTTTTCTATCTTTCTCTCTTTCACTCACATTTACACTCACATTCTCTACATTACCACACACGTCGGGAGTTACTTGTTGCTTGTCTCGGCCGGGCGGTGCACCGCTGGGGGAGACTGATGGTAGAGAATATTCCCCACAAACCATCGAGTAGGCAGGCGCCGGGAAAACCATCCAGCTGGGAGGGAATCACCGCCACTTCACGGGATAAAACATTCGCAACACTTGCGGGAATAATGACTCCAGCAGTTGACTACCCGGAAACATCAATCAACGACTGTTGCGTTATAACCGTAAATATTGGGATTTCTATTGACATCACCAAGGCCTGTGATAGAGTATGCCATGAAGCAATGATCAACAAACTAACAAAGACAGGTACCCTACATTATCTCACTCAAATAATATCCACCTACCTTAACAATAAATAGATCGTCTTCAGTCTCTGTCAAGAGTCGTCATTAAAATCCCAGATCAATAAGTTCAGGCTTACCGAGGGTTCACCACTATCCCTTTCGCTTTTTAATCAATATGTTTCTGATCTTCCAAAATTAGACAACATTCAAACGGCCCAATTCGCGGATGACACGGTAATTTTCCTAGCCGGAAATTTACTGGTAGATGTCAGAAACTCTTTAATTGTATCTCAATCGTGTAGACAGTAGAGCTGCATATTTAAAAATCAAACTTAATCCTACAAAACAGCTATCAAAATATTTATTTTAATAGGTAATTATTATAAACAAATTAGATTACTTGATCCTATGTAGCTAAGCCGAAAGCCTTTAAGCCATTACAATACCTACATCATTTCGCGTTCTAATCTTTCGAATTCTGGTATTCACCCCAAATGGTCTCTCCATCGCATCAAAGCCGCGGAAAAGAGACCATAAGGTACGGCTCAGGTAAAAGCTCTGAAGGGGGAAAAACCTGCCGTCAGAAGCCGAGTAAATACTAATCTATCCGTCGTTTATGTTAACTATTTATTTTCTGGTGCGGGCGTCCCGCCGTCTTATTTCAGTGCTTGGCGTCCTCAGCACCTGAAATCAAACAGCGCCACAGAAGATCGTCCGCACAAACGCCTCTGCCCTTACATTTTCGATCCCCCCTTCCCTTCACCACCTAATGTGTTTATTACTATGCCAGCTTT
>BOPP01000213.1:1658195-1681888 GCA_017312745.1 Gryllus bimaculatus
CCCACCAGCTCCGAGCTCGCTCATCCTGCGCCTGCCTGGGCGGAGCATTACAGGTAATTTCAGCCGGGGTCGCCGTTTCGATTATCTCCACTTTCGAAGTTTCGCCTTGAACAGTTACCGCATTGTGACGTCTTAATCATCGTGATGTGACTAGAGACGCCAAGTGCCTGGCGGGGGAATTACACTATATTGTAAAGACGTGGTGCCGTCCCCACGCCCCGAACACGTTCTGCGGACGGCGTTCCGGAATCGAATCTCGATGCGGCCGGGTTTGGGGCATCGTCTAATTAGGCAATGCACGAGGAAACATTCGAGATGCATTTGATTGCGTTTCCTCTTTTCGAATAGAGTGTTTGTTGAGGGCGTCAGTATTATAACGCGAGCTTTACTTTTGGATCACGTTAGCTCTCGTTTCTTACCGAGAGATTCAGTCACGGCAAAGTAGACAAGCATATTTTTTTAACTTTTTGAAGTACGAGTATATCATTTATGTTACTTCCTAGTACAAAAATGAACTCGCGTACGAATACGTCGATATCTGTTCGAAGTTAGATAGAAGCGAATGATCTGTAATAAGTTACGCACAGAAAACTAACAGATTATAAAATTGTTGTAATATAATAAGTTTTTACAATAATGTATAACACATAGTATATATTTACAATAAAAATTGCTATAATTTTTTTTACTGATTAGTTCACTCTCTCTAGACTTCACTTAATTTCCTTCTTCCCTCCTTCCTTGCCTTAATTTAACTAACTCATTTATTTTTAGATGTCATCAACATAATATTGTATGTTATTACGTGTTTTTCCCTTCAATTTTAGGTTCATTAATGTTTCCACCTTACCTGAGTTCTAAGTATTTTCTTTATATTATTCTATTTTTTTAAAATTTTTGATATTGTTATACCTAGCCCTTTCTTTAAAAATTTGTATCCATAATATTCCTTTTGCTGTAAAATCAACTGACCTCAGGATACATTTTCTCCAAAACAAGTTTCGTGTTAAATTTTTTAAAACAAACACATTTTTTGTCATGGTTTGAATATATCACACACTTATTTAAATATTATAAAACGACGAATTTGTGTACATCCCATGAACTTTATGTAGAAAAATTTTAACAATAACCCAATGGAAACTCAGGTTTAGAAATCTTCCTAGTAACCTAAGATCGAAAAACATTACACTAACTGAACCCGTGCGAAACTTTCGCGCTCGTTCGCATGTTTTGTGTCTGCAACGTTTTACTGTACTTGGGGGTCAGTTCGTTGACTCACAAATGATTTTGAGAATCGTCCCATCTTGTAAAGTATTTGCTACAGCTGACATATTAAATAAAAACGTAGCTTTCTGAGGTCAGCTCAACAAATATTCACTCGCCAGGCGATTGGACGGTTTACTCGTACATGCCCTAATATCTCTAAAAAAATACGTCTTTAATTTAAAAGTATTCAAAAGAAACTGAGCTTCTTGAAAACTAAGTTCAGTTTATTGTGTTAGTTGCCTGAGGTTAAGTATCCCTCAAAATGGTTGCATCCAAATCACATTCGAGGAGCCGCGGCCAACCCAAAGAGATAAATTGGGGAATATTAAATTTGCTGAAAAATCGGTGTACAGTTTAGGCGCTACTGTTGCTCTCCTAAATGGTTTTTACTGCTCTAAAACCTACCAGATTGGTGAATACTACCCTGCCCTACCCCGGGGGCTCGATGACCTGGATCTTCACACGTGCGGAGAAGTCAGGCGAATCCAGGGGAGCTCCATTTATTTTTCTAGGGGGCCTTTACTCCATTCAATCATAATTACCAAATATGGATATAATCACATCCAAAATGATATTCACTTTTTGAATGTACTTGTACATTTTTATTTCAAGCTAATTGTTATAAAAAATACTTCGAAGATGCTAATGGGTGACCCGTTCCCATCTGGCATACGACCCGCCCGCAATAGAAGGGAAGCTTTCACTGCTCGCTACAGATCGCAGCATAGAACAGGCCGGGCTCTAGAGCTATTTCGAAATTGCATTTTTTTGAAACAATTATTAATATTTACAGCTAAAATATTTGGATTGAAGTAGTTCCTTCACACTTGTGAACCACGATCTTCAATTTAATTGGATTTCTTGGTCATTTTAGTTCAGTCGATTGTTCTCATGAATTATACAGAAAATTTATGGATGAGATAATTGATAGTAAACACATTACACTACATGAAGTGTCGAACTGTACTAAAAAATGTTAGAAATATCGTTTATGATTTTGTCGTAGCAGTTATTACCCATTAAACTGAGAAACTGCACAATGCAAATCTGAAATGAACTAAAAAACTCTATAGCCCTTGTAAAATCAAAGTGAATCGTTGAGAACAATTGTTTCGAAATCTCACCAATCTCACAGTATCTTCAGAAATATTAGCCACTCAGCCCTTACGACACATAGCTACGAAAAAAAATATACGAGTCACGCGAGCCTAGAATACCAGAAATATGACGGCGCTGCGTGGAGCGGGAGGAGCAGTGTCGTTTGATTCATGCGCGCGAGAGCGAGGGAGTATCTTGATCTGGCGTCGCGTCGCGTCGTGGCAGCGCTGCGAGCAGCGTCTTTATCCCGCGGAGACAATCGCCGCTCGCGGAGGTGAGTAGGGGAGGGGGCGTGCCGCCTGCGCGAGGAAGCGCTGATTTACTCAGCCGGGCCTCCGCACTGCCCCTCGCAGAGCCGCGTTGCTAGCGGCCGCCGTAACTGCGCGCCCAACTACATCCTCGCACGCTCGAACTAAGGAGGCGATTTGGATGTCGATGTTTTCAAAACATCGTTTGTTTAAACATTGGCGAATTAAAGTCGATGCTTTTAACAATGATGTTTTCTTTTTCAATATGTTTACGACTTCGATGCTTAAGATTGTCAAAGGATGAAAAATTCCGTTAATCGCAATTTTATAAAAGTTAAAATACAGTATTTAATACAGTATTTGAGTAAATGCAACTGTGTGTGAGTATGTACCGATCCGTGTCTTACGACTAGACCACTTCCCGTTCACCAATTGAAACATACGAGATGCCATTCGGCGCGACTCAATCTCCTGGTTGGGACTCTGTTTTTGGATAAGGTTATAAGATTGTAAGAAATTTCCAAAAATGTGTTTTTGTGCGTTTTAGCGTTATGATCGTAGTAGAAGACGGAGAATTAAACCTCAGTACCCAGAGGCCATTTTCGCTCCACAACGCCATACTTTTCTTCTTCTAGGATGACAACTTAGATTGTTCTGAAACATACGAAACACGCGGCAGAACTGTGAATATGTGAATAGAGATTCTGCTTTGAACATAAGTGAATTATTTCGCCCGTATTACCGTATTTTTAATAATAAATTTGTAAACACCAAGTACAGTATTGCCTTGGAGCATATTCAATTTGAAGAACGCCAAGTGAATACGGAGAAAACCAGAACTATGAGTAAAGTTAGAGAACGAAAGACATGCGTTTTCGACTTCTCATTTACGTTCTTAAGCTTGCAAATACGGAGGAAGAATCAAATGTACTTGTAGAAGAATTTTTTAAGGTAGCATCAACAGCTAGGTCATTACCGGTCACTATAGGTTAATCATATGGTAAACATTATGATGTGATATTGTAATGAGTGAAAGGACGAACACAAATACAACCATGCCCGAGGCGGGACTCTAATCCTCGATGTTTCAGTCCGAGATCGCAACGACACTACTGCCTTAACGATCTCGGCCATCCTGACGACATAGATCTTTGACAGAATTTTCGCAACTAATAGAAAATGATCTTATATTAGGATTAGAGGGTAACGCTGAAGAACAACTTGCAGGTGATCTTTTATGTGCATTTTTGTGAATATTAGTAAACTAAACGACCAAACTATAGCAAACTGTAGCTGTACTAAATTCTGACTATTTGCATCATCCATACCTGCATGATTATTATGGCAATTACAATTTAGAAATTGCAATATTACCAGTCCGTATCGCGAACGAGGTAACATGCAAGGTGATGGGAAGATTAGGAGTGTTGGGAAGATTTGAACGGGAATATAACATTATCAGCATAACGAGGTGGTATGTCCAATGCCCATAAACACCGTAGACTGTAAAAACTAATTTGAACAAGCCTATGCATGGCATTTATACATTTTCATCACATAAAAAACTTACAGTAAACAGTTACAGCGCACGTGACTCCACATTCAACTAATATGAAATGATTAATTTTTGTAATTGAACGAAACCAACGGTGTTTGTACTTCCTTCATCAGGCAGACTATCTCTTCCCGGTGGGATGACCCAGATGCCCTGATAGTTCTTATATATTTCCGCGAATTTCGCACATGGAGAGGTCAACGCCTTTGCCGTAGGCGTGGGGCCACCCTGCTTCTCTCCGTACCCTTATTGGGCGAACTGAAGACTGGCCCTGTTGAGAAGACCCTAGGTGGTCAGGCTTTGTGCTACTTTGTCCATTGTTATTATTACTTTTGACTTTATTTTCAATTAAATCTTTACCATAATTAAATAAACCCGACGACTGACAAATTAATTTTTTTTGTGCACATATTTTGTTACGTTTTTCAACCAGCTTTAAAACTTCATGTTTAAAAACTTGGATGTTTTTTGAAGGATGTATTATTAGCACCTGTTTTAAGTGTGCACATGCATGACGAGAAGTTCTGTTGTCGTCGGTGCGCCATTAGCCCGAGCGGCGGATGGGGCAGGCGGCGCCGCACGCGGAAGCTGCGGAGAAGAAAATGAGTGCCGTGGACCATTTCGCGCGGGGCGCACAGGCGCTTTGTCATATGGGTTGCCCTCTCTCTCATTATATTTTCTCCACAGGTTCACTTATTATTATTATTCTTAATCTTCCTCGCCTTCTTATTCTTTTTCTTCTTCCTCTTCTCCACTATTCTGTAGGTCGTTGATTACTCAACTAGAAGCAACTCAATCCCTATGAAAAGTAAAAAAAAAATTAAAAGAAAGCATCAAGTTCAACGCGCTCTCCTGGCGAAGGACAAGCGCTGGCCGCCTTCATTCCAAGCACAAATGATGGCAACCGGAGTCGCATAATCTTGAGGCATTGACAAAAAAGCCGAAGCAAACTGATGACAGAAAATGCTGTGTGTGTTAATCTCATTTGGTGCTGTTATCTTAAAATTCTAACAAAGAAAAGTGCGCACTGAAAAACTTTCACCAAAGATATCGGGAACATCGTCGTCAACATCACATCATCTTTTAATTATACACACAGAAAGCGCTACATCATATATTGCACCCTTCCATGGAACACTCGCCATCATTGTCTTCGCCGTTCGCAAGATTCCTCTATCTTGCCAGCGCCGCCCCCTTCGCCTGCGCTGCCGTCAAGTAGCGCGGAGCACCATTTACACGCGACCGGTGCGGAGGGCGTGGCGGCGCGTGGCGGCGCGTGGCGGGGCTGCGCTGAGTTAGCGGGCGCCCAAGCGTCTCCTTCGCAACGGACACTAGGGCAGTTCTCTTCAAGAGAGTTGAATGAGGAGAAGAGCGGTGGTCCTAAAGGATAGCCATCTTTTGGAACAGGGATGTAGCTGCAAGAAAGTGTCAACAGGTAATGTACTACGGTCGTGCGACTTGCTGCTTTTCGAAATACAACAGACTGTGATTCCGCAAAAATGATTAATATAACCAATGAATTTCTTAACGACACTGATGTGTGTCTCTAGTGATCCAGTGAACTCGGTTTCATTATCCATTCGTATTTAAGCATAATGATCAGCAAAATGGGCACCGCAGAAATATGAGTATTTTTTGAGGAGGAAGACCGTTTCACTTAAGTGCGACTGTGAAGAAACTTAAGCAGAACACCTGGGTGAGAAATACCCATACGTAACCTAGAATTCTGTGTGTCAGGAAAACAGCATGCTTCGCGATTGCAAAGAAAGAGGTACAGCTGACGTCATGATAAACGCAATATTCAATAGTTTCGGAATTACACCAAATTTGTCAACCTTTACTCTATAAAAATTAGCGTCAATTTTAACTGTACTGACCGCACCTGACTGGGGAATGCTTTTATCCGACTAAGGAATTATGTTTTTTTAAGATTTACAACACCCTATCGATAAAAAAATTCCACTGCTCTATTAGTATTTACACCCAGGGTTCATCAAACAGATTTCAGACGAAAAATAAGAGAAAGTTCCGCAAAATCTGCCAAAGAGCTGATAGACTGTACAATTATTCAATCATTTGTATGTAAGCCTTTCTGTTTTTTAATAAGCGTTTAGAAAAATAAGAATGCAAACCCATGATGAAACGCACAGTTCACTTCAGAGCCTACCATTCGCAGTTGGATTCTAGTGTAGAGTTATTTTACTATTTACGCGATGATTTACACTTGAATCAATGAAAGTGGTGAATGTTCGTGCAGGTCCTGAGGGCATAATATTCTCGTGGCTGAACCACGTAGGAAAAAATTTCCATCCGCACAAGCACCGACATTTTGTCTGAAATCTTGTACTTCATCATTAACCGCCAGGAAAGAAGATAATTTTTTGCTGAAATCTAGGGGATTTCTACAAAGGAGAGGTTATTTCACATACTCTCGTTTGTCATACTAAGATGCGGTGGAGTTTAATTTACATTTTCCCCGCAGGCGTTGGTGCAGGCGTACCAACAGTATCGCTCGCTCCCGCTACACTATTTCCCACATCCGGCTCGCGCCCGGCGTTCTCCTAGGACTCGCGCGGTCGCCGAACAAATGGTCGGTATTTATAACGGGCGCGCGGCAGGCGAGGCGGGGACACGTGGAACTGCGACAGGCGCGGCTCCCGCTGTGACGTACGGCCCCGCAGGAATGTGGGAGGCGCCGGCCGGGGAGGGCTGGGCGGGAGGCGAGGAAGCTGCACATGGACCGTGCTGCGGCGCGCCGCGCGGCCGTTGCGCCTTGTCCAAGGCAAAGTAGCCATTACATTAATATTCGCTATAGGATTTCTAGAATTCATTTATCATCTTGTGAATAAAATCATTCGTTTTGAATTCTCTTCAGAACAGTGCTATTCAGCACGCAATGCAATCAGTTTCATACATAAAATGCGTCACTGGCCTCTCATACACAACGAGCCCTCTGTAGCTTGAATGTTTCCGTCAATGAAGTTGCGCATCCGCTTCCAACTCAGGCTCCTCTTCAGCCGCCAACTCAACATCCAGTAATGCCAAATCCTCAAACTCTACATTCACCGTTGCCTCCTCTCACGACCATCCTCCTACCTCATCTTACCAACCACATCTCCGCTTCCGTCATAGTCTGCACCTCCATCACCAACTCCGCCTCCACAACCGCCTTCCAACCGTTATTTTATCCGTCTTCAGCATTGCTTCCAGCCCCTATTCTCCCCCACCTCTCCCCCCATCGTCGTCTCACTCCATCGCCACTGCCTTCTCTCCCTCCGCTCTTTCCATCTCTATCTCCTCATCTCACCCTTCTCCTCTCACCCTCCTCCTCTCCCACCTCTCTGTCACCCTGCTCTCCCTCTTCAGCCCTCCCCCTCCCTCTCACCCCTCACTATTCAACCTCCCCTTCTCTCACACCTCCCCTCCACTACTCCACCTTCCCTCGCTCTCAACCATCCCGGTGAGTCAACGTAGCGGTGTATATACATGATGTCGTCTAAACATTCATAAAAGCTCGTAATATGTTAAAGAACTCATCAAATTAAGTCGAAAATACCTGCATATTCAATAATTCCACTTACCCACATATTGAAAAATGCTATCCCAATTATTTAATTCAACCAGACTACGACTACTTATCTAACACTGATATACTGATATTGTGTAAAAGTTAAATACCACTTTGTTTTTAATTTGAAGTTTGAAGTTTTAACATTCAACATTTATACATTTGAAGTTTTAGCATTCAACATTTATTCTGTGAAAACTGTTTACGTAGTATTATATAATATTCGAATTTATGACTTATATGTACGTAAGCTTCTTATTTGCTTTTCCACAGAGCTTAACATAATGGAAGCTTTTACGGACATTTAGGGACACTCTGTATATAACCGGGGTACCTCACTAAATGTATTCCCTTCACATATCTCCTGAATAGTTGTAGTTGTTAGATTTTTTTTACTAAAACGAAGATGAGCATGTAGGATGAAGGATAATATTGAATTATAGCTTTTGTAATTTAAGAGATATTAATAAACATAACCTTGATTTGTTAATTGAATCTAATGCTTTCTCTACTCCATGATCGCCTTCTACTCGCAGCGCTGGTGAACGGAGGGGTAGAAAGAACCTCGCACCGCGTAGTGCCTTCCACGCTCTCGTTTCTTTTTGCTGCGCAGCGGTGTACACTCGCAAGAAGTATTGCTGTACGTGATATAAACTGGCGAACTAGCATTAGGCAGCTCGCAGAGTTTCCAGCGTGCGTCCCCGTTTACTTCACGTTCAAGCAAGTTGACGAGCAGAAACATTCATCATTTGCAGAACAGTGTTATTGCTTCCAATCTTATTACTTTATGAAGAAACTAAGACTTTTAATCTTAAGAATCATGTATAGTTGATAGATTTATGTCAGTAGAATTATGTTAGTTTGGTGCCAGTATTGAGGTAAAAAGCGTTAGAAAACGCTTTACATATTAGCGTCTACATTTCTCTGCTTTATTGTTCGGTTTTATGAAAGCCTAATGCAAAGGTATAGATAATTCTTTGAAATTCAGTAAAGTAACACATTTCTGAATTCTTGCAGAAGAACATTTTTTTCACAATCACCTGTACTCCATCAGGGGACTGTTTGGTGATTGATGCACTACACCCCACGGGCCAGTCCGGGACTTTGAGTTTACCAAAACGTATAAGGGGGTGGCGGTCGCAGTATGAACACGTTTCTTAACATTAATGGACTAACGAAATCTATGAGGTTCAATTTGGTACTTTTCTCTCTCTCTCTCGCTCCCTCTCTCTCGCTCCCTCTCTCTCGCTCCCTCTCTCTCGCTCCCTCTCTCTCGCTCCCTCTCTCTCTATCTCTCTCGCTCTCTCTCGCTCCCTTTCGCTCTCTCTCGCGATCTCGCTCTCTCTCTCTCTCACACACACACTCTCTCTCTCTCTGTGTCTCTCTCTCTCGCATTCTCATCCCTCGCTCTCCCCCTCGCACTCCCCCTCGCTCTCCCCCTCGCTCGCTCTCTCACTCTTGCGACTACGAATTTGTTTGTAGTGTTTGAGTGCGTCAGGGGCATTAAAGTAGTTTACAAGCGACAACTAACAAACCGCAAAAAGTAGCAAATTCTTTACAGCAAATACACAAAATGCATCCAGGAACATCAGATGCCGCTGTAGGTGGGGCGTGGCGAGGCTGGACTGGGCGGGGCGGGGCGGGGCGGGCTTGCGGAGGGGGCCCGGAAGACGCCAGGAAGACGCCCGTGCGCGCTCGCCACCGCTCGCCGCCGCCATATGGGGGTTTCGACACGCTACATCTCCCGCGGTAAGCGCGCCGTGAAGCAGCGATGCGCGCGCCGATGGCAACGGCGGCGGCGGCGACTAAGTGCCCGCCAGGGCTTCAATCACGGCCCATAATGCAGGCGTCGAGGACTAAAATGTGGGCCATGATTGGTGCCTTCCCTTTCGCTTATTTCTCCGCGCGCGTCGTTCTTTAGCTATTTTCAACCATCAAGACAATATTTAAATTCTTGGAAGCATATTCCGGACAGGCGTTGTCGAACTCCTTTCTTGTCGTGCTTAAATTTGCTAGGGTAAAACGCAGAAGATCGCACACCACGGTATAGAACTAAACGGCAGATGCATATCGCATTCAGAAAAGTGTAGCTGGTGAACACTTCTCCAACATTGTCTGAAAGTACTTTGAAATAAAGTGCAACATACATTCACGAAAGTATGAATTTATTTCTATAGTTTTGTGTAAGTGTCGTATTAACCTGGTAATAATATTCAACGAAGTCTGAAAGTACGTCACACATTTACATCTCGCAAGGCAATAGACCCTTGAAAAAGAAATGAGATCAGCTTCAGAGAAGAAATCCGTTTGTACATCTTACGCAAAAAGCACCTGATGACGACGACATAGAAGTGTCTGAGTAATAAAGCAAAAACTAGATTCTTGTTCTTAATTCTTAACAATCTGTGTGTGAACTTCCCACTTTGCCCACTTAAATAATTCATAACTTTTTTTGTCAACATGAAATTACTGAAACAGAAGAGCTAATACAAGATCTTTTTGAATTTACTGCATGAACCCGTTAAATGTAATACAATTATTCATGTTTTTTGAAGGTCGGATTTCAAATTTCAACTACTACTAATTAAAGACGTTAAATTTACAGAGATGTCTATGTACTTTCTTACTATTCTCATTACATTAATGTAATGAAAGATCGTTCATGGATAGTTGCAATAAATAACAAACAGAGTAAAGCGCTATTCTTTATCAATAATCCTATCAAAGGGGAAACATAGATTAATATCCTGTTTCGGATAATTTGTACGTCTCAACTCATCTAAGTTTCAGCCAACAAATGGGAATTCGTGAACCTGCGTTAGAATGCAAAGCGAGTAGAGAGAATTATCTTCCTAAATTTTAATAGAAATCGGGATACACACTACTTTGTTCTATAGGTTATGTGAAAAAACATTGTCCTTGATCGCATACGTTTGGAGATATTAGTTTTTATTAGATTTTCTATTTACAGCAATTACTGAATGTTTTATCGGTATATGGCATAAAATAAAAGTCATGAATAAGGCGACTACTCAGCTTCTTTTTAATCGGTATATATTGAAAAGATTTATTAACTTTTCATTATTTTCCTACTTCCCTCTTTATTTCTTCAGCTGCATTATTGCAGTAATGATTTCCGAGAACTCGTTGAACAATCAAAGACATTTGGCCCGCAGTAAAGGGATGTTGGGCAACTTGCCAGGCCTGCTACGTGTGATAGGAAAGGGTACAGTAGTGAAAGAACAAGTGGTTCATGATTTGTGGTCACTGCCGAGACTCGGGCATCCACGAAGATCGAAGATTACTTGCCAAAGACAAATCAATGTAATCCGCCTATACGTTTTCTTTATCGTATTGGTTATTTTTCGGGGTCGGGACCATTGGAAAATGGCTCCGCGCCCGTGTAATCGACCCTGGCTTTCTTTGAAACCGATTTTTTCCTTAATGAATTCTTTTCGTAAATACGGATCTTTAAAGAAGTTCACGTTCAATTTTTCGTAAGTATGAGTGGTTTTCGTGTAATACGACGCGAAACACAGGTAGTTAAAAAAATATTAACATATTTTTTCAAAACAGTTCTAATTTTTTTCTTTAACCCTGCTCCGGCACGCAACTAGGAGAATTTTTCCAGAAGGCGAGCTCCGTAGGTGTCCCATTAAACGCCTTCATTCTCAATTTTTCCGTCAGCGAAGTACACGTGTGCCCTTCGATTGTAACAACGTGAGATCTCGTTAGGACGGGAAATTGCCGGAGGAGTATAATTTTGCGGGCACCTGCCACGGTTCTTTAGTATAGGCATGATGGACATGTGGCCAGGCCTGCTTCGAATGATAGGATTGGGCAATGATTGGATTCAACATTGAATGGAAACGACGACCGCTAGAGGTTAGTAGTTACCGCCGAGACTTGGACATGTCACAAGAATGACATAGCCACTGTGGAATTTTCCGCCCTTCGAAAATTCAAGTGTCTCAGCCGGGATAGAATGGCGAACAGTGGGTGTTCGCAGGTCAGTAAGCGAGCCACTCTCCCATCAAAGCACGCATCCACCCATTCGATCTATTAAAGATCCCATTATAAGTAATATTCACAAGATATCTCGAAAACAGTACAAGACACACAAGTACAGCACATGATTGAATTAGTCTGGGTCTGCTAGCTGTGATATGTAATAGAAATTAGGACTTAAATGATTTAATTTTTTGTAAGTTTCATATGTATATTTTTATAATACGTAAAATATTATTTCGAGGTTGTTCTTTTGACATCGACTGATGTAACGGTTAGTAAGTAGTACTATCAAAACAATGTTAAATGTAATCTTCCGCAGCTAGAGTCCATGACGCGTCCATTCATGCGCGATGTACTTGCCCTGAAGAAGCCTGAAATCTGACAGGCGAAACGCAGGCCTCTCAATCTGCGACCGGGGGTCACGCGGACAGCAAAGAAGATATCAATACAATGTTTCCAGGTCCAATGTTCGAACCTGGTGAATGTGGTAGGAGTTTTGCAGAAAATCCACACTTTGAAATGGAAGTAAAGCAGTACGATTCCTGTTTCACATGAAACTCTCTTAAGCCAAAAGGAATTCTCTGAGCTAAAACATGGGGCATGCTGAAAGTAATATCCGAGATCGCCTTCAGTTAGCAGTATGAGAAAAGAACTGCTTATTGTCACAACTCATGCATTTATTACAATTTTAATCAAGCGTAACTCAGATACCCAATGGTGGCTAACAGAGTCACATGTTTCATATCGACATTATCCTCCAATGTAGTTTTCAGAATTAAATAGCAATTCTCAGAACGATGAGATTGCGAACTCTGCAGGAGGATCTAGTCTCCATGTAGTCTTTCAAAACTTAGAGCTTCCCTTCTCCCTAAGTGTTTCATCACTATTTAGGTGTTAAGTCAAGTGGTTAAGCAAAAGAGTACACTTTACGACCAGCCTCGCAACTAAATGTTTCTAAACAACAATTTTTTTCTACACATCGATGCTCAAAATTAGAACATCGATATTAATAACACATCAATACGTTACAAATAAATAGATGTTAAATACACTCATGATTTTATAAAAACCTGTATGTTTTGAAAACATCGAAATGGAAATCGCCTCCCTACGTCATATGGCCGCGTATTGCATGGGGCTGCTTTTCCCGACAGCGCTTTTTCATTTTCACACGTCATTTCCTCCCCTAACGATTCCAGATTAAATCTAAATTTTGCTTCACGCGTCCGCCGTTACCTCGGTGCTTCGTCGCGCCCTTCTTTCGCCGCCTCCCTCGGCTCCTTTCGTCCGGGCCCCCGCCCACCCCGCCCCTCACCGCCCCACTCGGCGCCACTCTGCCTCGCCTCGCTTCGCCGTCTGCTTTGGCGCGCGTTCGCCACGGCTCTTAGAGTCTCCTCTTATTACAGTAATTTTCGTTCTTCACATCTGGACGCGCACTGTTTTCTAGCCGCCTGCGCCTCCGTCCTCTCCCTCGGCGGACGAGGCATCGCCCTCACCACGGCCGTCGCCCCCGTCCACAAACATTTACATTGCGACAAATACGTTATTACATAACACTTTGCTGCTATTTGTATACAAGACGTGAGTAGTTCTTGAAACTAACGTATTTTTAATACATCGTCGTACGAATTGCAAGTAAAAAACTTTCATCACTATTGTTAATGAGAAATTTACTTAGAAGAATTTAATTGCGGATTCCTTCAAACACTAACTGCTTCAATCGATGTTTCAAATGTGAATAAGCTTCGTCCTGATCACAGTGGGA
Organism: Gryllus bimaculatus; assembly: GCA_017312745.1. Taxonomy (NCBI): domain Eukaryota; kingdom Metazoa; phylum Arthropoda; class Insecta; order Orthoptera; family Gryllidae; genus Gryllus; species Gryllus bimaculatus. Next base: position 1,671,710 of record BOPP01000213.1, read on the forward strand.
CCAAGGGGCTCGGCTCCTTTGAATAAAGGGGCCCGTCGCCTCGCGTAATTAAACATTTCATTTCCTTAAATATGTTTATACTTGATTTCCCCATTTTACTTTTCAATCTATCTTACAAAAAAATTACTATCAAATCTATCATTTTTGTAGTGAAACAAGCAAACGAGGTTTCCATTTCCATCACAAAAAATAGGAGTAGATCACATAAATACGTGTTCAGATGTGCCCACCATACTTCATAAATTCTTGCGAAATGTTTATATCCAAGAGTTATAAAAATATTCCTAGTTATAGAGTTACGTACAAAGAGCGACTTTCACTATGCTTTCATGCAATTAAATGCTGATATTTTAAAATTAACATTTCGAAATAATGTTTAATTTCACGCCACTTTCGGGATATTTCCGTTTGCGCACATCCACGGCCTACAAGCCATTGAAATATTGAGTTCTACATTTTGAAGGTTCAATCTGCATACAATGTTCCGTGCCGGCGAGGCGTTGCCTTGTAACGAGCATCGAGCTGGGACAAAGGGATCCGTCGTGGCGCTTCGTTCGTATCGCGAGGGAGAATCGTGGCCGGCGCAACGGACATCAATTTGTATGAACGCGCAGTCGACCACGGCCACCCGACGCGGACGACACATTGACAGGGAGCCGCGCTGGCTGACCATCGACCTGGGACTTATTACAGTCCGGAAAAATATGCAGTATGAAATGGCAAAAAAGGCAAAATATAGATAAATAAATGTATGTCAGTCGCACATAGACGCAAAAACTACTCACCGATTTCACTTCACACATTCTTCTTATTAGCATCGACAGTTTTTAAAGAGTGATTGAATTAAATTGGACATGTAAGGGCGTTGTTGATGATTCATGGGATCGCCCAATAGCTCTACGTAATTCGCCGCACAGTCAAGAATTAAGCGCTTCTATCCTCCATATTCTGCCCCTGCGATTGAGTAATACCAGCCGGAATTATTACTTGAACGATATCTAGAACAAATTAAATTTCTCCAAGACATGGGAACGCATGTCCAAACTGGAGGGGAGACGGTTTAACAATTGGATACTTGTCAACCGTATCCAAACCAGGGCATAGGATAAACAAATACTCCCGAGAAAGTCTTTCATCTATTAGAATGTTTGCAGAGTTTGGGATAAAACAATTATGTGACCAGTAGCATGTGAATTGTAATATACTCCAAAAGCGAAGCATTGCCGCGTCCGCTAGTATATTGTAACCTCCCGGCCCACGGGGGCACCCTGACACATGATTAACTGGTTACCCTATCCAGCGTTGCTCCGGCTGCTCAGTCAGTAGTCTCTTCTGTGATACATGCGTGATACAAATACACTACAACGCATGGCTGCTTTTAGTAAAGTGGATTTAATACTCATTCCATTCGATTCGCCTCTCGTTTAAACAGGTCTTTCTTAAAACTAACTTAACCTAACTTAGTTTACGGCCTATTCAGGCCAATGCTCTCCGTTTTAGGCAGGACGGCACCCTCCCCGGCGTCCATGACCCCGGTAATGCAAGCAGCGGGCCTTTCCCCGGGCCATCTGATGCAGCGCGGTCAGGCGACAGCGCGGCCCTGGCTTCCCGCCGCGGATCCTCGGCTGGGTTGCCTCCTCCTCGCCCCTCCACAAAGGCGGTCAGTACCCAGTAAACAGTATCCCAGAATTTTGTTCTAATTTTGAGCTAATTTGTACCCAATTTTAAAAATTTTCTACCGATGCTCAACATCGAAATATTTAACACTAAAAGTTAACACTTAACGTTAAGTTAGCATACTCACACAAGACAAACGCATGAAACAAAAATCTATATACATCAATATCGTGTTCTAAATAAGAACTATTTGAGACCGAACTTTAAACATTTTGAACCGATGCAGATCATCAAAATATATAATTTTTAACTTACATTCGCTAGTAGCCCTTTTGAGCCGATCGTTTATTGTCGTGACGCTGCATCTCTTCGACTTTTGGGGCAAAGTTGGCAGTGTTTAATTACCAATTTATTGGCAAACTGACTGTATGGAAGAAACGGGCCTTGTGGCTGAGAATCTAAAATTAATTTGCAAACATTATTGTATTTTCTGTTAAAGTTTTCTGTATTAAGTTTTACTGATTCTCAAAGACGGCGCCAACAATTTTGTTTAAAATTTGACCTCCGATATAATATATAATGATTGAGAGAATGGTGCAAATCTCCAATTAAGTATATAATGCTTAAGAGAATGTTGTAGATCTCACGTTAATTGAAAATTCTGATTTTTAAAAATTGTTAAAATTTAATTTTTGCAGCCTGTCCTACAATTATAATTGTAAGGTTAACATTTTTTAATCAAATGTGTTTATCAAAAATAAAGCTTTAAATAAGATCTTGTCTTATTTTACGAAAATATGAGTATGTTTTGCGAAATTTTGCTTCAAACATAGGCAGAGCGTTTATTTTCTATAATCAGTTGTTTTTTAAAAACTGCACAAAATGTTTTGATTCAATTTGGACCCAGGTAGCGTAAAAAACGCGTAAGAAAATAGTCCAGGTCTCATGTTCGTTGAAATGCCTTAGTTTTCAATAACCGGCTCCAAATTTGTTATTTAAACTTTTGAAGGGAGAGTGCTAAATGTACTCTATCAGACGACATGAACGCCATATTGGTTTATTCATTTGTTTTTTTTTGAAAAATTAACATGGCAGCTGGCGAGGTTATGTGTTAATTCGGAGTAGCTAGTCGAGAGCAAAGGAAATATAAAAGTAATGCGAGAAAGCCTGTGCCATTCGGTGGTAACACTAGTTACTTTCTCGTTACCACTTACGCAGTAGAGAGTATGTTATGCTATTCGAAAAAACGTCGAATTTTCGGCAGAAATCTGTTATTACTGTAACTAAAAATTTGGAAACCAAAAATTTGAAAAATCCAGTCGCTAAATTTAGCCGTGGAAGGAACTCCTCTTAACACAGTGGGGTAGCCAGAATACATGTTTTGTGGGTCCTTCATAGAGAAAAATGGATTGCGGCAAATCGTATGTCGGTGCGTCTGTCTGTGAACAACGCTATCGGTTAAACCCTTCAGAAGATTTTCGCCAAAATTCATACTCCCCAATCCCTCTAGCTTATGTCTCTGCCTCTTGAATTTGAAACCAGTTATTTGATTTCGGGAAGTAATTTACATCAAGCCCTTAGGACAATTTCAAAATTTTCCAAAAAATGGCTCGCTGCTGACATTCTGTGTTGAACGATTTTCCGATGCGAAGGCCGCCAGCGCACTAAATGCCACCCATGCAGTTCACAAAAAGACTTTGGGGGCGCTGTGTTGTAAAACCCAGACTCGCCCCTTGCCATTCCCTTGGCGCCCTTCGACCCGCCCGCCGTGCCGAGCCTTGCAGTGCCTGAGTCGCCGTCGCCGCCTCCGCCACTGCCACAGCCGCCGCCGTCGCTGCTGCAGCCGCCGGCGCCTTCACCCCAGAAGGAGCCCAGGGTCCCAGGGTGGCGAACTCTCTCCCACCTCCAGGTCGCTGACCGCATCCCCGCACGCGGCGGAGAGCCGTGCTTTGTTGCCCCGGCAGCCAACGAGGGAGGGATGGGTGGCGCTGTCCAGGCTGCCGGGGAGAGAAGGGCCGGCTGACCCTAAACCTTGAAAAATGCGTGGCCGTTAACATCACCCAGGTTGTCACCCCGGCCGAGAACCGAGCGGTACGGACCGCCACGCGGCCGCATCTCCCTCCTCCTCATCAGAGGGCAGACCCCGAGGAAACGGTGTTGCTTGCGAGCGCGCATCTCCCTTGCTCCCCATGCGAGAGGTACCTTGGCGTGGCTCTAGATCGAGACACAAAAACGCACAAGCGTCTCCTTTTCACCGCCTGCATACGCAGTTTATGAACCTATGCTTGCGAAACCTTTGCGGCAGCGCCGGTCTCGACCTTAACGCCCGATTTGGGCGGCCGAGAACCGAGCGGTACGGACCGCCACGCGGCCGCATCTCCCTCCTCCTCACCTAACCCCAACCAAATTAGAACAGTGCAACCTACAGACCTTTTCGTAAGTTGCCTTGCCCTGACGGTAAGTCGTCAGTTGCCAGAAGAAACGCCGAGGTACACAACCTCTCACGCCCGGACCCGAAAGCTCCGCCGGCTCTGCGCGAAAACCGGTCCGGCGGTGAATTTTTGCTTCCAAAAGGGCCCAAACAAGTGGCCTCCACGTGAGGCTCCCAGCGGGACAAGTGAGGCTCCGCTCTTTACAATTGCCAGGGCACATTGTGCCTAGCCGCCACGGACGCTTGGAGCAAAGTCGGCACCATTGCGCACAGTGCAGTGTAAATAGTGTAAATAGTGTTTTAGGGTGTATATAGTGTCGTGTGAAAGTGCGTATGTCAAGTGTATAGAACCCAGTGTGAATGTGCGAGTGAATGAAAAAAATTCCAAGAAAACTAAACCAAATAAAACGAAACAAAATACCAATACGGTTTTGTGCAAATCTTAGGTTGCCGGCCAAAGTGTCGGCTTCATCCATCGGTTAAGTTAGAAATAAGTTAGTAAGTAAGCACTGCCCCCTTCTTTGTCGCATAAGCCGTAGAGCTGCGGCGTATGTTGTACCCCAACACGAAAATAAACTCCCGCCTCGCAAGGGCTACTGGCGGGGGGAAAGTTATAAAAACGGCGTGGCTCACGGCAGCAGTGGTAGGGCCTCGGCCCATTACGAGTCCTGGGCTCGAGTTTGGGCGCTTATACAGTTATTGCCCGTTAACCCTACTCTTTAGAACCGGGGTACGTTCTGGTCCGAGCGACACTGGAGCGGTCCGCGAAGTCGCGGTGATGCTTTCGGGCGTCGGCGGCGAAGGCGCGGCTGCGGCCGGGTGTCTCGCGGTGCGCGGCAATAACCTTAAGCGCGTTCAGCGGCGTCCCCTAGTGACAAAAGAACCTTTCTTGGCTCTTGCCTTCCCCATCCGAATCTGAACCTCTCATTTACCCCTCCTACATCAGAAATGAACTGCTGGTTCGCGCCTCCATCAGAATGACCTGATCGCTCCCGTCTCCTGCTTTCGAAAGAACTCGCCCTCGCCTCCTTCATAAGAATGACTGAGCTTTTGAGCGGCGGCGACCTTCCTTGGTTCGCGGGTTCACGTGGCCCTCCCCCGCTTCGTTTTCGGCGATTGGGCAGGCGCGCATCACGCGGTGTCATTTGCCCAATCGCGGTGTTATCGGCGACCGTTCGTCTTCGCAAAGTTCTGTTGAAATCTCGGCGTCACCAGACGTTCTTGGAAATGGCAGCGGTGAACTGACGTGCTCGGAGTCTCGGCGTGGGTATTTCCCAGTGAGACAGTGCCATCGCCTGCAGCCCACCCCTGTTGCAAACAATAGGGCTCCTGGCCTCTGCGGTCACCGACAGTCCCCTGCGGTCCACGAATTCAAACGCGCAGGTAGCGAAAAGTGTCACTTTCCTGACTCCCTTGCTTTGGTGCTCTGCAACGTTATGCTAAATGATATATTAAAATACGCGTTGCAACCTAACGCATTTTACAATATACATAAATATGTAAAGAAAACGGTGATAGAGATAGGAATATACAAGAATATGGAAGAAATATGTAAGATACAATATGTGAAGTCAAAGTTCACTTAAAAACGTTTGTACACTTATTCTGCTCTACTGTTATAGAATATTTTTAAACTAAATATTTACAAGATGAAAAAAATAGTAATAAATTTATTAAAACAATTTTAAAAATAAAGATTATTACTGACCTTAAATGCTTTTAGGTGAACAATTTATCTTTAGCAACAACGGGAGCAATGAACGTAGAAAACTTCATGACTACAAAAGAATGACCCAAGCATTCTCTTCGAAGTGCTAAACCTACATTACAACTCAATCCTACAGCCAATATTTCTAAAAACTTGCGATTTAAGTTAAAAATCACGTAATGTTACTTTCCACACAGGTGTAGGGCTGAGTTGATGGTGATTAACCCAAATGGATCACCTTCATCCACCTGCGCTTCCGCGTGAAACACCGCGGATCATGAGATGGCAATCCTGATTTCTCAATAAAAACTTTTTGGAAAATTGTTAACTTTAAGAGACTTGTTAGTTTCACATTATTGCGACATACAATAAATAAGCGCATGATTTAATAGTACAAAACAAAAACAAGAAAATAATTCGCCATTCAAATATGTTCTTGTCCTTTGCCAAACTTTTCTTTACGAGACAGAATCAAAAACGAAGAAAACGCGAAAACGTAATAAATAGTAAAGAATATAACCATAACTCAAATCTCGATGGTTTGATAGAACAAATCTGAGAAACATGTCATCGAATGAGGTGGATTTACCCTTCGCGTGAACACAAGTTTCTGGATTTGCAGCAGAAATGAAGCGGAGTCAGGGGAAGCCCTCGCTCGCCGGAGCGCCGGACTGCCCAGCCGGGCAAGTAACTCGTGCCGGCGCGGCTTGACCGGACCTCCACCACACGTCTGGCGTTCCTATCGCGTAACACTGCTTCATTAGTAGGGACAGAGTAGTGAAGAGAGATAATTCAGCTCCATCTGGGAATATAAGACATGCAATTAGGCTTGATATTTCTGGGTACGCGAGGTTTCTCCGATTTGGCTCTATCATAACATTAAAATTCGCGCATACCTCCAGATTCAAAAGTGCTACTCTCGAGCTGTGACCGCATGGTGAACTCTGAATTCACCTGGCTACCCCAGAGTGCCAAGTAAATTGTCCTTCCGAAGCTGCAAGAACGCTAAATTTACGGTGGGGTTATATGCACTGACATGAGCAACTCAGATGTGGGCAGCTATGGATCGGAGAAAATATGAGGCGGGAAGGCTCAGTTAAGAACTAACACACCCACGTGTTGATGATAAAAATGGCATTGACAACAGGGCAAATGTTGAGTTTATTAAGAAAATGTGAAAAGAATAGCAAATATTAACTGCTTACCACTAGCTTATCGTCTGGCATCTCTTAAGTTGCTTGCGATGCTTGATGCTTGCATCTCAGTCTGTATTCTTCTTCTTGAACTCACTGACTGAACAAATTGTATTTTTTTGAAATGGTGCTCGCATTTTGTTTAGAAGTAAGAATGTGAGCGCAATTTCGGCCACTTCTAAAGGCCCAAATCCTAACGAACTTCTTTCGTGACGTCTCAGGCGACGACAGATGAACCGGACGAGCGCCCTCCTGCACTTCATTCAGTGACTAGGTCGAAAGTGCGCGATTGTCGCCTAGAGCAGGAGGCCAGGCACTCTCGTCCTCGTATACTGTTCGTTGGTGGAGCACAACCCACTCGAGACTCATATTACTCGTAACATGTATCTTGCACATAAGTTAGTCAGTCATACACACCGACGCTTACTTCGTTCATTTACTTATTGCAAGAACGACAAACTCGCGACATACGAATTGACAAACAAAAATTTATGGCGTTCTATGTTAACATCGGAACTGGATTATTATTGAGCTCAGAGTATGGTGAGCAACGATCACAAAAGCCTATTCGGCCATGCAACGTTCCAGCTAAGTAACGAACAGACAAGTTGTTAATTATTTTGGTATCTGGCTTTATTTAAACTTCACGATAAAACTACGACTCTAACTGCTGTGTGAAATTCATTGGCTGAAACAGAAAAGTCTGCGCAGCGATTCATCCATGTCATTGCAACCGAGGTGGCGTCACATGAACATATAAGACGCGCCAACGTCTTAGGGTACGTTTATGTTGGAGCTGCGATAAACGAGCAGCGAGAGCAGAGCTGCGAGCGAAGCAACAAGAACGTCGCCATGTAATCAAATGGAGGTTTTCATGTTGGCAGCGCGCTGCTCACGGGATCAGCGCTACGACCAGCGATAAGAGCAGCGAAAACCCTTTGGTAGGTTTTCGCTGCTAGTATCGCTGGTCCGCGCTGTTCACAGCTGACACACTTCAGGTGTTATAAGTGTTGAATAAAAGGATTGCTAAGAAATTTATCATTTGTGTTTTTGTTAAGAGTCAATTGTGGGACAAAACAGACATAAATCACCGCAATATGTTCGTTTTAAGCAAATTGTGGGACGCCTTTATTAGTATAACACGTAAGTTTTAAAAGTTATGTTACATTCGTTTTTCAATGAACAACAAAAATACTAATAATTATGGTATGTTTGTCATGTTTATTGTTGTATTATCTTGTGGAAAACTAAATGTTAACTTAAGTAAAGCACATTATCATTTCGCAGTGATAATGTATTATTCCAAATCATTTTTGTAATGTAGATACTCAGAAGGTACCCCCATTATTTTGTTTACCGTAACTATTCACTTCATCTGTTAATGGATTTGTAATTTGCATTCACAACACCTTATTAAACTAGAAAAGAATTTCTTGTAGTTTTGAGACATTCACCCAAATTGATTGGGATGATTTATTCTTATGTGCTTGCTATCTATGGCACCTTCACAATGTGGGTGCAGTCGAAGGAGGCATAATTTATAACAGAAATTGTAAAATGAATTTATTTTTTAAATGTTATTAAACAATTGTGGATGTTTTATCAGTGAATAAGCTGAAGAACAATAGAAGAAAAATGAGATGCCAGAAACAGATTTTTTAAACTAGAAAATTTATTGAAAGATAATTATTTACATTATTGATTTTATAGTACAAATAATATCACATTTCCTTGAACAACATTTGAATTATACGTTTGTAATTAAATCAGAATTGAAGTGATTGGGATCGGATTCCAATGCCACTATTTGGCAACATATTCAGAAGTTACACCCTACAGATCCCCCAGCCTTCCGGTTTATTACTGCTTATGATTTAAGAAACATTTTTACTTTACTAGATCTAAGAAACTATCTTACCCATTACCTTTATCACTTCCCTGATAATCTGTTTTCTTTGAAATTCAGTTCATTTTCTACTTAAGAATTCAAATTTATTAATTTACAATTGTTTTTGAAAAACACACAATCATTTCAGACGTCTTCCATATAAACTTGGATCAAATTTCATGAAAAACTTAAAAAACATTTGGGAGATAGTTATGTTGTTCAGTCAACATTAACTGAGGACAACTAAAAAATTAATCTTTTGGAAATGATTTTGAACATTTGATGGTGTTTTTGTATGTGTAGTATTGAGACTATATTCAGTTAAATTAAACACCAACATAACACCACAATATATGCTCTTTACAATGGCAATAGGAAACATATACTGAGAATTCAATTAAAATTATTATTAAAATGTGAAGATTTATTTCTTATTTTTAAAGATAATAATATTGTGACGTAGTGAAATGAGAAATAAATACAATTAACAAAATAAAAATAGTATATTAAAAGATTATAAACAAGTTACAATAAATTGCTAATTTTAAACACTCCGGCAACCTTTTCCTTCTAGTGCCTTGCTTTACCGCAGAAAAATAAAAAGCACGCGTGATGCGAGGCTGTCGACTTCCGTCCGTGACAAGTTACGAGTCACATGGCCCTACGCCAAAATTTAAACCGGTTTTCTGGCGACCGTGGCCATTACAGTACCGAATCGTGCTGGCTTACTCTCCGGACATCTCGCCCACGCTCCTACATCTGGTTGACTTACACGTACACGCTCTCCCGATGTAAACGAAATGAGAACCGGGCGCAGATGGCGCCGCGTGTTAAATATTGAGGGCTTGACCTCCCTCACTCACACTGTCCTAGATAGGCTCGCTGTGCTGTCGGCAAGCGAGGGTTCGCTGGCTACATCTTGGAGGGGGTTACGGCACCCCACACAACAGTATTCCCAGGTTTGGCTCGCCTGCTGTCTGCAGCGAGGTCGCTGGCTACATCCTAGGAGTTTACAAGACTAAGTTATTTTCGGCTCTGCAGCTTACCTGATCCAACGCGCCAGAGCGGCAGAATCCGGAAGTTCAGGCTCAACCCCTTCCTCCCTCGCAGCGCACTTTCACCGACCTAACGGTTCTGGCCCTCGTTTTAACGACGCCACAATATTTTGAAGTAGACTTTTTAAATTTTCTTTTTATATTTCATAATGTATATTGCATAACATACAATTATTTATATCACAGAAGAAACAAAAATAAGACTAAAATCTTACTTCAAATTAATTATTTTCTTTAAATAAAAGATGATACTTCCCCTTCTAAATACTGAGAATGTACCAAACTGA
>BOPP01000213.1:1681913-1697971 GCA_017312745.1 Gryllus bimaculatus
AGCAAAATATTAACTGCTTACACTTAGCTATCGTCTGGCATCTTAAGTTGCTTGGATGCTTGATTGCTTGCATCTAGTCTGTATTCTTCTTCTTGACTCACTGACTGAACAATTGTATTTTTTGAAATGGTGCTCGCATTTTGTTTAGAGTAAGAATGTGAGGCAATTTCGGCCACTTCTAAAGGCCAAATCCTAAACCGAACTTTTCGTGACGTCCTAGGCGCGACAGATGAACCGGACGAGCGCCTCCTGCACTTAATTCAGTGGACTAGGTCGAAAGTGCGCGATGTCGCCTAGAGCAGGAGGCCAGGCACTCTCGCCGTAACTGTTCGTTGGTGGAGCACAACCCCTCGAGACTCATATACTCGAACAATGTATCTTGCACATAAGTTGGTCAGTCATACACACGCGACGCTTATTCGTTCATTTACTTAATTGCAAGAACGACAAACTGCGACATACGAATTGAAAACAAAAATTTATGGCGTTCTATTTAAACAGAATGGATTATTATTGAGCTCAGATGTATGGTGAGCAACGATCACAAAGGCTATGGCCGCATGCAACCCCCGGTTTTCGCAGCTAAGTAACGAACAGACAAGTTGTTAATTATTTTGGTATCGGTTTATTTAAACTTCCCGATAAGACTACGACTCTAATGTGTGTGAAATTCATTGGCTGAAACGAAAAGTCTGCGCAGCGATTCATCCATGGTCATTGCAACGAGGTGGCGACATGAACTAAAGACGCGCCAACGTCTTAGGGTACGTTTTTTATGTTGGAACTGCGATAAAGAGCAGCCGAGAGCAGAGCTGCGAGCGAAGCAACAAGAAGTCGCCATGTAATTAAATGGAGGTTTCAATGTGGCAGCGCGCTGCTCACGGGATCAGCGCTACGCAGCGATAAGAGCACGAAACCCTTTGGTGGTTTTCGCTGCTAGTATCGCTGGTCGCGCTGTTCCAGCTGAACACTTCCAGGTGTTATAAGTGTTGAATAAAAGGATTGCTAAGAAATTATCATTTGTGTTTTGTTCAGAGTCAATTGTGGGAGCAAAACAGACATAAATCACCGCAATATGTCGTTTTTAAGCCAAATTGTGGGACGCCTTTATAAGTATAACACGTAAGTTTTAAAAGTTATGTTACATTCGTTTTTCACTGAAAACAAAAATACGAATAATTATGGTATGTTTGTCATGTTATTGTTGTATTATCTTGTGAAAATAAATGTTGACTTAAGTTAGCACATTATATTTCCGCGTGATAATGTATTATTCAAATCATTTTTGTAATGTCGATACTCAGAAGGTACCCCATTATTATGTTTACCGTAACTATTCTTCATCTTTAATGGATTTGTAAATTTGCATTCACATACACTTATTAAACTAGAAAAGAATTTCTTGTAGTTTTGAGAATTCACCAAATTGATTGGGATTCGATTATTCTTAAGTGCTTGCATCTATGGCACTTCACAATGTGGGTGCAGTCCAAGGAGCATAATTTATAACAGAAATTGTAAATGAATTTATTTTTTAAATGTTTAAACAATTGTGGGATGTTTTATCCAGTGAATAAGCTGAAGACAATAGAAGAAAAATGAGATGCCAGAAACAGATTTTTTTTAAAACAGAAATTTATTGAACAGATAATTATTTACATTATTGATTTTATAGTACAAATAATATCAATTTTTCTTGACCAACTTTGAATTATACGTTTGTAATTAATCAAAATTGAGTGATTGGGATGCAGATTCCAATGCCACTATTTTGGCACAATATTCAGAAGTACACTCCTACAGATCCCCCAGCTTCCCGGTTATTACTGCTTATGATTTAAAAACATTTTTACTTTACTAGATGCTAAGAAACTATCTTACCCATTACCTTCTTCACTTCCTGATATCTGTTTTCTTTGAAATTCAGTTCATTTTCTTACTTAAGAATTCAAAATTATTCATTTACAATTGTTTTGAAAACAACAATCATTTCAGACTCTTCCATATAAACTTGGATCAAATTTTCCATGAAAAACTTAAAAAACATTTGGGGAGATAGTTATGTTGTTCGTAACATAACTGGAGGACAACTAAATTAATCTTTGGAAATGATTTTGAACATTTGATGGTTTTTTTTGTATGTGTAGTAATTGAGACTATATTCAGTTAAATTAAACCAACAATACCCACAATATATGCTCTTTACAATGGCAATAGGAAACATATACTGAGAATTCAATTAAAATTATTATTAAAATGTGAAGATTTCTTTCTTATTTTTAAAGATAATAATATTGTGACTAGTGAAAATGAGAAAAATACAATTAAACAATAAAAATAGTATATTAAAAGATTTATAAACGTTACAAATAAAATTGCTAATTTTAAACACTCCGGCAACCTTTCCTTCTAGTGCCCTGCTTTACCGCAGAAAAATAAAAGCACGCGTGATGCGAGCTGTCGAACTCGTCCGTGACAATTACGGAGTCACATGGCCCTGACGCCAAAATTTAAACCTGGTTTTTTGGTTTTCGTGGGCGACCGTGGTGCCTTACAGTACGAGATGTCTGGCTTATCTCCGGACATCTCGCCACGCTCCTACATCTTGGTGACTTACACGTACAACGCCTCCCGATGTAAACTGAATGAGAACGCGGGCGCAGATGCGCCGCGTTTAAATAGTTGAGGGCTTGACCTCCTCACTCACACTGTCCTAGATAGGCTGCTTGCTGTCGGCAGCGAGGGTTCGCTGGCAGCATCTTGGGAGGGGGTTACGACCCCACACAACAGATTCCAGGTTTGGCTCGCCTGCTGTCGCAGCGAGGGTCGCTGGCTAGCATCCTAGGAGTTTAAAACTAAGGTTATTTTTGGCTCTGCAGCTTACCTGATCCAACGCGCCAGAGCGGCAGAATCCGGAAGTTCAGGCTCAACCCTTCCTCCCTCGCAGCGCACTTTCACCGATTAACGGTTTGGCCCTCGTTTAACGACGCCACAATATTTTGAAGTAGACTTTTTAAATTTTCTTTTTATATTTCATAATGTATATTGCATAACATACAATATTCTATATCACAGAAGAAACAAAAATAAGACAAAACTTACTTCAAATTACATTATTTTCTTAAATAAAAGATGAGACTTCCCCTTCTAATACTGAGAATGTACAACTGGGAAAACTGGGTGTTAAAGATTAAAATTTGACAAGACTATGGACTTTGATTATAGAAATTGACAGAATGTAAGAGCACCGGCACATATTTGAAATATTTGTAATATAGCACTTTTTTGAACACATTTTTACACTTGTCTTCACTGTTTTTAATTTTCATATAATTTGGAAAAAATATTCTTATTTTAATTATTCTAATTTTGTACATGTCATTTTGCACAATTTCAAACACTTGTATTCACTTTTATTTTTCATATACTTGGGAAGAACAATATTCTTAATTTTGGAGATCCACATAGGCCTATAGTACACAATAGATTTCCTTTCCTCCATACAAGACTCAATTTCATAATTATTTCTTAAACACTCATTCATACACTTCCAAATTTCTTTCATGAAGAGGCTAGCCCTGTAAAAGTAAAGGAAGTGGCCATTGAGTTTTCCAAATGTAATCAATCACTAACCAACACAAAATATTATATTTATAATATATACAAATCTGCTTCTCTTTTATAATCAATGAAAATATGCTTACAAGTAAGCCACCTTTAATTTTCAGTAAACACTAATTTGCATAAAGTTAGATTATATAATCATTTTTGTATTGGTATAATAAATATTTGAATTCTCGGCTATCCGGGAGACGCCGCGTCGTTGGCTGGGGTGCCAACGTTTCGCCTGACATTTCGCAGGCTTCCTCAGGGCAGTGACACTTACGTACACATAATAAATATTTGCAAAATTCAAGTTATCTAAAATAATTTTCAAGCAAAAATTAAGTATTGATTCAATGATTTATGTTTATAGTGATTATTTACCCTTATGACATGTTCGAAGCAAACCAACTTAATAATTATTTTAGACAAGGCAGCTTACCTCTATAATCATCGCCACAGCCAGGATATCAAACTGAGCAAGTCTTTCTTCTCTTCGTGAATATTTTTTACTTCTCTCACTTTCTACAATTCTCCTTCTTAGCACATTCATCCAAGGACTTTCCGTCAAATCACGACTCATCGATGGAAATGCAAAGCAAAATATAAAATAGCAATACACTTCCAAAGCAAACCACAATTAAATTCGCTTGCAGAATAAAAACTTGGAAATAAGTACACGCGGGCTCCACACAACTCACTTGCAGGCTCCACACAGCCGTTTGCCGCATGTTGCAGGGGGAATTGAGTGAGGTTGACTTATCTCCCTTTATCAATCATGCCAATATCCAGCGAAAAAAAGACCGATGGACCTCGTAGGCTGTAATGCTTCCATTGCATAGGGGAATGTAGTTCAGGTTGACCCCTACTGCGGCAACTTAAATCGTAACCAAAAGTCCCTAAGGTAATTAAGGAAGTATGGTGGGTGATTTACACAAGGTTGGTATGGAAGGGACGAGTTAGTTTGGCCGCATGATGTCTGTGTCCTGTAGATGTCTGTGGCAAATTCGGAGCGCCGCTGTTTCGCGTTGCTCCAACATGAACACATCAGCGCTGCGATTTCGCAACAACTCTTTTTTTCGTTCTCATCGTTTATCGCTGCTCCAACATAAACATTCCCTTATACGGCGCAGTATGCAACGTTGATATATAACGTCGGTGTGTGACTCTCGTATACGAGAATGTCCTTTACGCTGTGCAAGCACTCAGATTCATTACTTCCCCAGATTTCATCGCAGGGAAATTTCACTGCTGCTTCATTTCTTCAAAACGCAACAAAATTTAAAACCAAAATCTTCATCCCATTTTTGACCACCACACAACCGTGACGCTGTAGCATCACGAACACTTGACATTCACAGATCAATATAAATGTTACATCTTAATAATCAAACTATTGAGAGTCTTCTTCAAAAAAAATGCATTGACTTCGTACCATTTTCTTATCTCTTCTTATATTACATGTTAAGGTGCGGCATTATTTGTCGTTGTTTTCCATTGTTAAGATTATTATCTGCACTTCCATCTCCTTTGCCGCTATCTTTCCCACAATTTTTACTTAAATACGTCGCCATTTTTTAGCCATCTTCTTTTCCTCTCTCGCTTCTTATCTATTCTTCTATAATCGATATTGGAAGTCAACAATCATTGGCACCACTAACCACCATTTTCCTACTGGTATCTTTGATTTCCCAGCACTACTATCTAATTATATTTCCCATTCGTCACGTTTAGTATCTGTAACGCTAGGAAGCTGTGGCAAGACTTGCTTAATGAAGCCGCTCGCGTCGTCTTTAATACTTCTAGAATTTCCTTCCTTTCAAATAAACGTAGCGCCAATGCTGTTTTCACCCCCATTAAATCAATGTTTAAAAGTCAGTGTGCCAGACATATCATTGGGGACAGGGGAAAACATCAACCATCAGCGTTCATTTTCCTATACCTCGCGTTCCCTTGCACCTACATTGCGTTCTCCAGAATATTGAATGGTTTGCCATATTTTCAAATGTTTCCGTTTCTTTTGAGAGTCAATTTAATTAAAACTTTTTTTTTTCCAAACTGAATGAGATGACACATCAATTGAGTCGATTACGAGAACTCGACGGTAGAAATAAAAACCGGCGGAACTGAGCGGGTCGGAATGGGACGTTGCTGGACGGAGCGGGATGGAGGAAGGAGTGAAGAAGGGGGCGAGAGAATGCCGTCTCACGCACAACGCGTCACTTCGCTGCGCGGCGCCGCCGACCTTCCAGCGCCCGACGCGCTAGCATGGCGCCCATTACTTGCCACTTCATTGTACTCTTATTTTTCGCCTCCCGCTTCCTACCCTTTTTCTTCTGTAATGTCACGTTACGCCCCATTGAGTCGCCAGGCCGGGCTAGCCGCGGCGGCGTTCGCTCGGTCGGCCCTCACTCCCCCCTCCCCTCCAACCCTCTCTACCCGACAACCTCCCCTCCCGCGCCAGGCGGCCGCGGTTTTGTTTTAACAAAACGCAACTTCAAAGCTCTCTATTGTTATATTGAAGCTCATGCGAGAGTAATCGATATTTCTCGATCGGGACAGGTCGTTCACCTCGTGTGTTTGTTTAGAGGACGTCCCGCAAGCGACGCGGCCGCCACCGCTGCCGTCGATCGGGGAGAGGCTCATTTTTAATATTCGCGGGCTCGCGCCCTCACGCGGCGCGCTGTTCGGAAAACATCGGCCCTTGAGCCCGCCTCGCTCCGCACCCCTTGGTTCAGAAAGGTCTGGGTGTTAATTGTGCAGTGTAACTTGGCGGTTTGTTATTGTAATTTGGCTCCACCTAGCAACGGGGTATCATGTTAGAAGAACCTGCATAAACAAGCAGAATTCTTCGTGAGGTGATGGAGACAACATCGAAGCAAATATGTATTATTTGTTAAAGACATTAGCAGTAATGACTACTGGGTGTTTAAAGATGTCTATTATGTAACTAGTGATTCTGAAAGACGGTACTCTTTCAGAATTGTTATTTGTGGTTCTTGAGAATGATACTTCTCATAAGAAGAAGCGATCGATGGAAAGTCGATGACGTATCTGTCATTTTCTGACGATTCAGACGTTTCAACTGCCGATATATCGTGCACTGACGTCTTTGCCACAAGGTTACGATTGGTCGAGGTGCCCAACTTTGGCACTAGATTGTCGGGTAGGCCAAAACTCCATCACATGTTCGCTCCCATTCTGGACGCACAACCGTGGACTGGCGTCAGAATGAACACTAAAATGAGACTTCCAATAGAATACTTCAGCCACTGTAACGGGATAAGTCTCTGTTCCCTTCCCCATGCGTGGGAGTGACTGCCGAACCACTGCGGACAACCCGGACGAATCCGCCCCCTCTCCTCTGCACCTAGGCACTAACGGAGTGGTTACTCACGGAAGCATTGTATACAGGTGGTTGTGTTCAATCTACGACTCGACGGGGAATTTCTGCTGTCAATGACGGAGCTCGCATGCAAGGACGCAAGCACATGGGCACTCTAACACACACGCACACATATATTTATATGCCCTACAATTGAAACATAGCTGCACATCAAGGTCACGAGCTGGAAGGAGAGGGGAACACTATCATCTAATCGGAATCTTCGTTCCGACTTACATTTTTTCTATTGAAGCTCCCGATTGGATAACAATGTTCCCTTCTTCCAACTCGTGACCACGAATTAAAGCAAAGTTTAAATCGGAGTATAGAGTTCGAAATCGTCTGTACAATGAACGCATTTGACATCCAATTCTCTACTCTCACTGCTCATAAAATCCCTCGATATTTCGGATACGTGTTTGCGACCTTCGCCCGTCGGACGGCCACGTGGGGGCGTCTGGAAAAATGGTGCTAGGTGGTGGCAGAGCCGGCGACGGGGGTGGTGGAGGTTGGGGATTGGGAAGTAGGGAGTGGGGAGAGGGGAAGGCGAAGCGACAGTCGCAAAAGGCCAGGGCGCGGCGCCGCCTCTACAGCTCCCGGCCAAGGTGGTGGCAAAACAAGCTTTAGGTTAACGGCGCCTGGCGGAGCGAAGGGGTTGGATACTGGTAAACCAGCGGCGGACAGCCTGGAGGAGGTCTTTGGGAGAGTCTGCGGTGAACAAGGGTCACATGACCCAAGCATTCTTGTTTTTCTTGGAGAACGTTGTTTTTCTTGGAGAATACCTAAAATTCTCTGTAAGTTCTAGACAATTTTTTTTTCTGTAATCAGTTCGTTTGCATTAAAGGATTCTGATGGTTGTCGAAAGCACTAGTTTATAATGTGCATTGGTCCAGTGGCACGGAGTGGGCGCCGGCGACGCGGTCGGGGGACCCGGAGGGAAGGAGGCCTGCCAGCGGCCGCCTTCAACCGGCGCGGCCCGCAGCACGCAGCCGCCCATCACACGACGGATACTACAATTTTGGCCCGGTATTTTGTCTTGTATATGTTATCCCAAATCAATTAGGTGATGAAATTCCTGTTGGACAATTAGAGATAGAGCGAGGGAGTGGCCCGGCCGAGCGGCCCGTCGCTTGTCAACGCAGCGGCAAACAGAACAACACAAGCCAGCCAGCTGCCTATCGCCCCGCACCCCACAACAGCGCCAATCCGATTCCACCGGAGCAACGAAGAGCCCACGCTCTTCCGGCTACTGATGGATTCAGTCACCACGTCCCTAAATTCAGTTCAATTCAATTCAATTTTATTAATAATTTCTTACAGGATTGTCCTATTACAAATTGCTATGTATATTCACAGCTCAATAAAAAATACAAATAACTTCTATTAGAACAGGTAGTCCAAGTTAGAACTGGAACATAATTCAAAATTTAAAACACAACCATTTGTGAACTTGATGGAATCTATTCCTATCATCGTAGATCGGGCAAATGAACTATCAAAGTGATTTTTTTCTACATTCGGTTTAGAATTTATTATTATACTCAACATTGAAAATTCGTACATTGTGCGCACAAACAAATGGAAAGAAGCGGTTCTTTTCATAAAGAAGATAAAAATTATGCTTTGAATTTAGTAGCTTAAAGACATTTAGTTTCTTTGTAGTATAGTTGGTATATAAAATATTCATATTGTCGGATGATTTCACTGTTTTTGTTGTCTTTACTGATGTAATAGACTTCTCATTTTTAAAGATTCTGTTTTATGGTATTTGTAAATCCCAATGGCGAACGTCATTTCCAACGTTCCTGTACATTGGTTGCCGTTCACAGATGTTGAGCTTGTAATATTTGGAGAATTTCGAAGCTTGTAATGCTTGCAGAAGCTTGCCCGAAAATTCTATACTGTAGATCCGAACAAGTTTAATAACAGTTTTGTACACATTATTTTGTTTTCAGTGAGGGGATGGAGTCGTAGTTGAGTGTTGTTTTCAGGTTAATCTTGTATCCAAGTTGATTGGTAAGTAGTTCACTTAACTCTCATGGGCAAACGTTTTAATATCTGATTAATGTTGTTTATATATTTCTGGTATTTACAGTTTATGCAACGGGAGAAGGAACGTAACATCTGTAAACATTGCTTAAACGTGTGTTGCGTTGGTAGATCCGATGTAAGTGTTAAGTAAAGTATTGGTTCTAAGACACTCCCCTGAGGTACGTCAGAAGCGATTGGAAGAAAGTAGTATGCCTGTTTCGAAATTTGACATGGAAATATCTGCCTGTGTAGTAAGCATTTCTTATTGACTACTATTAATAGAGAAGCATCTTCTTTAATTTATACAGTAGTCTTAGTTGCTATTCTTTAAAAAGCGCATGACGTATTTACAAGAAATTTTGTGAACAAAGCATTTTTTTCTTTAATTATTTATTGATGGTTTTACTTTTTTTACTTTTTATATAATGGAATGAGTCTTGGTAAATACATATTTGAATTGAAATGAATTACTTCCTTCAATCTTCTTTGTTGTTGTATAACACTCAATGGAGAACGCATTATTCAATTGCCACTTGTCACACGTTTTTTTTTCGAAAAAACAATTTTTTATTTATTCAATAGGTTTACAACGTATTATAATACATTTCCCTATTTGAGGTACTTTATATTTTTGTTATATTATTTTAATTAATTTTCCTCCATTTTATTTTATTTTTATAATCTTGTGTGTTTCAATTTTTCTACTTCCTTTTCTTTTGCCATTAGGCATCCAAAAAAAGGACTAGGCTTAAAACGCTCATTTGTCACGAGTTCTTCTAAGGGTTAAACACGTTAAGTTCCTTTATTTTCTCAAACATAGGTCTCATGAGCGTTGTCATGTGACACCTGTGCAATCCACGTATCGTATAACTCATCCTTTTTTAATCAATGTAAATTAACAAGTATTTCCAGCACATGTATTTTATTTCTCTTCAAAAAATTTCATTCGAATAATACATTTGAATTTTCATTTTTATTCGTACTATGGTTCATTTTTTTAGTCAATACCCATAAAAAAGTAAATTATAGTCTTGCATTTATGAAGGGTGTATTTGACTTTCCACAACCGTGCTGTGACGACTTGGTTTAATATGAGTAACATAAACTTATGGTTAAGCTACTCACAGTACTCACGTTTGCACCATTACTAGACTACACTACATTTTGTGAGAACATATGAAAAGTAAGCGAACAATATTGAATAGGTAAATATTCAAACAGACGCCCACTATATTGTAACGAGGAAAAGTGCCTTAACGATAAAAATATACTACGCGTCTATTGTGCAATGAACATGAATTACCGAACAGGATGCTGCAGCTCCGCTGCGCCGACTGAATAAGATGCGGTTTGTGTGGCGATGAATGTTCCAGATGCTCTAAGAGCAGAAAGGCGGAATCGAATGCCTCACGCACACAGAGCACCAGAGTTGTTGGGACGATTACTGTAAGCCAATGTAAAACGATTAGAAATAAATAACAAAAAGGGGGAAAGTATCATTTGGCAATTTTCAAAGGTGCAATTCTACTTCTCAACCGTGCCTGTACTTGCAATCTGAAATTAGCATATTAACTTTCGACGAACGTAACATTTTTTTTCACTGCGCTTAAAGACAACTTAACGGCGTGTAAATGTACCAAGGAATAAGGTGTGTTTGAAATAAATCCAAAGCCATCCAAAGTGCTAAGAACACGTTCTATTATTGTAAAATACAAATATCAGCGTTTCTACAGAACCATTGCAAAAAAACAATACGTGAATGATAGTAATTTATTTTTTATTCTGTTCGAAAAAATAGAAATTGTTTAAAAATCAAGTACCTAATAGTGTTGGAAATTGCTCGATACAAAAGTTTCTATACTTTTGAACACAAATTGAAGCCAATAAGGCCTTAAAATTGGTTCTTAGTGGTTCATCAAAAGTTCATCTACAGAACAGAGCGTTAGTAGGCACCATATAAAAATAGTTATGTACGAAATATAAAACCCCTACCTAGTACTCCATTCAATGCTATTTATGAGACGCCCGAGAGATTTTAAGAATAGGTTTCGGTTTTCCCCATCCCTAACAGAAAGGAATTTGTTTCTCAAGGGTTGCAGGAATCGAGATAAGACAATGGGAAGTGAGAAAAGTCAAATTTCGGTTAAGTTACGCATGAACATTAAGAAATACATCTAGTCTGTGGCTGCGATTATTGCTTTGCAAACACCCGCTCATCATTGACTCGGAGTACTGGATTTTCGAGAAGCGGGAGTAAACCACAAGAGTAATTCACAGCAAAGTTCCAGAGATCATAAAATCGCAATATTACATTTCTTTGCTTAACATAAATATGATCCAAGGAACAACATATTATCAATCGGAGATTTAGTTTCGACATGAAAGTGTATTACAATGCAACGAAATATGTAAGAAATTTGTAATAATATGTATGAACCTAACCAAAATCTCGCAGTAGAACTGCTTTAAAAAAACTGTTGTGAGACGAGTCGTATGTGGCCAACCGTATGATCATTCATCCTGTACTCCGGATGTCGTACCGGCTTAGGTGACAGGGTATCACTAACCGCTGTCACTGCAGTGCCTCTGACCGGGTGATCCTAGGATTTGAGTCCCGTCGGTTGCAAGATTTTCAACAGTAATTACATAGCGTCTGCCCTTTCCGTGCCTTCTTTCAGACACTTCTCTAAGCCGCAAATATCTCTGGTGTTGGTGGTCTTCCTCTCCCGGCGGATCTTTGACGCTGGAGGTCGAGGGATGTTAGCTTGATAGATTGATTAGTGATTTCGGGCGCGTCAAATGCTGTCGTTAGTCCCGTGTAGTGCATATTTTCCCTCGGGATGTAGTGGATTTCTTCCTCCGCTTGATGTTGAGATCCGGCGCCGACTTACCTGTCGGCTAGGGCGGGTTTCCCCCGACCAGGTATCTCCATCCAGCGAGGCACGCCGGAGCTAGCTCTAAGAACCCGTTGGGTCTCCCAGGATGTGTGGTAGTGTAATGCTTGTAAGCGTGTGTAAGTAATATGTGAGGATAGGGCAAGGAAGGAAGGAATGATCACGTATGGTTCGTGGCTCATTTGTTCTGGCCCTGTTTGGGATTTCGCCTGGTGTTGGTCGGAGACTTCACGGAAAGATACCTAACAGAGCAGCCGGTCGTTAGAATTCTACTCCAGACAGCGAGTGAATTGTGACGTAGTGAAATAAGAAATAAATTTCAATAACAAAAGAAAAATAATATATTAGAGATTATGTCTCGAAAGGCTGAAGTTAAGCGAATTCAGGCTACTCGCGCGGAATCTTAGTGTAGTAGAGATTCGGCAAACAAATAACATTCTATTAATCAGGTAAGGGTAGATTTAAAAGCGAAGGTGAGGATATCACTTATTTTTAAGTGGTTTTCGAAGCGCCATGCTCGTCAGCTCGACATTGCGCCAGTCGAATGGTTCAGTCAATAAATGGGACTGCTTCCCATAAAATATTGGTTAGTTGTAGGATCCAGATTCACCAGAGCAGGATTATGACCAGATCAAACCAGTTTCTACATGTTATAAATTCACGCACCGAAAAGTGTCGTCAGATGTTTTGCATACGCCAAAAGGAGCAAAACTACTTGAATTGTTTATGCTCGCGAATTGCAATTATTGCAAAAGGATTTCAGGTTAAAAGTGAAACATACGAGCATTTATTAGATCTGATTGTTACCACCAGAGAAACGAAATACCGGCGGACATACGTGCCCACTTCTGAGATGTTTTGGGGCGAGTTGCCCAGTCCAAGATTTGCACGCACGCTGGACACTACGAGAACATCGATCTAGTGGGTACAGAAAGAGTTTTCAAATTTCATACAGGAGTCTGTGGGTGACAAGAAATGGAAGCAACGGAAAGCGCCGTCACTTCTAAACCCGCAGCGCCTAAAGTAGACAGAAAATGCGGAATTCGACAAACGCAGGAAGCCACGTGCTATTTGTGTAAAAAAAACCGGGGCTAAGAAAATATTGCCCTCAGCTTAAACAAAATTGAGAAAGTGTTCACGTGGTTCCGAGTGCGCAGAATTGTTGCTTCCTCACACGTTTGTCGGCACGGTTTGTGGAGAGCATTACCATTCTTCGTTGATCTGGTGCTACCCGTAATCTAATCAACGCCCAAAGCACGTCATGACTAATCAATATTACAGGCGAGTCCATATGGGTTAAGCGCCCCTGAGAGCGCCGATAAATTACCGGTGGCCAAAGTTGAAATTTTAGGTTCGCGATTTCCGTAAGCTTTGTTTTACGGGCCCACAGTCGCGAAAAATTGCGATTTTTTTTTTGGTGTTTGTAGAATCACATTTTGAAAGCAATCGGTCTTGCCACGATGTCCGAATGAAGCAAGGCTTCTTAGAATCGCAGTGCTTTTTGCAGCAGAACAGCCGACGGACAGGACAGGTGGCGGCGCGCCAAGTGACGCACCCTTTGTGTCAGGTACGAGGCAGAAGGGGTGGGGCGTTAAGCTAGGCGAGCTTGCAGAGACGGGCGGAGAGCGCGACGCAGCACTTGAGCCGACGCGAACAGAAAACAGTGTCTTTCAGGGGGGGTTACGAACCAGCAGCAAAGCAATTGTAAACGACGCGGAAGTTGAAGTAGATCTGTGTGTGTTGCTTTGGCCCGTTTAGACCCGGGCGATTTGTAAAGCCAGAGGCAGGATGAAGATCACCACGGTTTAATAGAGTAGCTGAAGCCGGAGGCGGAACGGGCGCATTATTTTATAGAAAACGCGGCCTATTGTTCCCGGAACCGCAACCAGCGCGGTGAGAATTCTCCATGCGAGTGACTCCGGTGTGTATCGTGGCGCACATTTTGTAACTCTTGCCAGAAATTTGCCACCGCCATTTAGGGTCACGAAGAGCAAAGACGCGATGGCCGAAAGTTATTTCTGTTTGTCCGAAACTGTGTAAAATAATGAAATTTCGTGCGCAGCTGCGATAGTTGCCAACGAGTAGGTGACGGCGGCGAGAAACTTCGCGGCGCCTTTGAAAAATGGTACCCAACATCGGGCGAGCGTTCGAGAAGTAATGTCGAATGAGTGTGGCCAATTTCAGAGTCGGAGTCAGGAATAAGTGTATACTCACTCATTGTGTTAAGCCACGAAATATCCTTAGCGTCACAGTAAATTGAAGCTTTATTAGACTTTTCAGTCGGATTGATTCCACGAGAGCTTCAAACGGATCAAGGAAACTGTTTTTCACAAGTACATATAGCGGAATTCGCCGAAGATTCTGCATGTAGAATAGTTCGAATCAAACTGAGTATTTCCCTTTGCCAAATCGGGAAGAAGTATTGAACAGTAGAGCAGCTAAAATCAGTTAGAGAATAGATTCAGTAAGTGCTTTTGCAAGTACGTCTTACGGATAAGGCGCAGAGGTATGGGCGTCGTGACCTGTTTCGGCACGTATCGGCCGCTTAGAT
Organism: Gryllus bimaculatus; assembly: GCA_017312745.1. NCBI lineage: Eukaryota > Metazoa > Arthropoda > Insecta > Orthoptera > Gryllidae > Gryllus > Gryllus bimaculatus. Next base: position 1,696,378 of record BOPP01000213.1, read on the forward strand.
TGTCCTTTGGATAAAAACCGGCCTTATCAATGCTTAAATTATGGCACTTTTATTAAAAAAATGTCAGAATACAGAATTGCAGGTGATGCATCGAGGAGAGATATAGGTGTATTCTTTATCAAATCAATGACGAAGGTATAGAACAACGTAGGTATTGTGAGTCGTAAAATTATTGAGGCTTAATCAATATATGGGACGACCAGAAGTCGATTGTGTGTTGGCTCTAATTGGGGCTTAAGATAAACTCAAATTATATCTCGACGGGCAAGCCACGAATTCAAATTGAAACTACCACAATCCCTAGTTTGGTTAGTAACACGGCGGCAAAATCTCAGATTATTACGCTGGTCTTATTATTCAGGCATCTTGACTTAAGAATTCATACACAAAAGGGTTCTGAGAACGTAAATGCTGATGCGCTTAGTCGCAGTGTACGATGAAGGAATGATCTCTGCAGGTGTAGAGAACTTCACACGTTCGTGACACTGTATAAATGTCGGTGAAAAATTGATGTTAAAAATTGAATCAAGGATTTCATTTTTGTTTTGTGTTATTGTTTTCATATGTAGATTGCATACATGCGCAATAATCTATCTATGCGGCCATGATGTTATGTTCAGATTTTTTGTAATTGCATATTAGCAGATATCATGTACTTTATTTTTCAGAATTTATTTGTCTTCAAGAGTTCATGGTACTACTGATTTGTAATAAAAGGGTATTGATTAGTAATATCAAGAATTTTTCAGTTGTATGTCAAGAATTGTGTCTGTTCACTGTGTATAGTAATTAAGGTAAAATGGAACATAGCTAGGAAGAGGCACGCCATAGATTTATATTTTTTTAATTAGACAGTTTTGGTTTTTGTACTTTTTCTGATTGTTTAACGCACATAAAAATGAATGAGGTCAACACAGGTTAATTAGTTAGCAGAATTTTTTTTCCTGTGCACATTTTGCTGCGAAAAAAAATTTCTACCCCGGCATGGGAGGGTCTGGGCGTCGTTAACACGAGGCCAGACCGTTTAGGTTCGTAAAGTACGATGCGGGGGAGGAAGGGGTTGAGCCAACATCCGGAGTTTGCGCTCGGGGCGCGTTGACTCAGGTAGTGGCCGCAGAGCCAAAAATACCGGAGGCTGTAAACTCCGAGGATGCTTGCCGGCGCAGCCTCGTTTACGGAAGCAGGCAGCCAACCTGAGAACCCCTGTGTGGTGGGTTAACAACCTGCAGAGTCTCGCGCAGCGGCGAGCCTACCTATGAACCATGGTGGGGTGTCAGCCTCAACTATTTAACCGCGCCATCTGCGCCCGCTTCTCATCAGTTTGCTCGAGCTTGTACAAGTGTGTACAAGGGTGTAGGAGTGTGGCGAGATGTTCCGGAGGAGTAAGGGCCAGCAATCTCACGTGCTGTGGCACCACGTCGCCAACGACCGGTAAATGTTGGCAGTCAGCCATGTGACGGTTAATTGTCACGGTCCGAGGTCCGAATAAGCGGCATCACGCGTGCTTGTGTTTTCTGCGGTAAAAGCAGTGTTCTGAAAGAAAAGGTTGCCGGAGTGTTTTATATTAGGCAATTCATTGTAAACTTGTACATAC
>BOPP01000213.1:1697996-1726743 GCA_017312745.1 Gryllus bimaculatus
CCACAGAATTCGACCTAGCGTCTTAGCCAGGATCGAAAATGCTGCCACCATCGGGACTTGAACGTAGGTTCACTAGATCAGAGGCACTGAAGTGACATCAGGTAATTAGCCACCACTCCCGATCCGAGAGATGGTCGCAGCCTTACGTAGCTTCCTAGGAGGTCGCATAGTGGATGATGAAATCGATAAAATAACGATATAACACGATGTTGAGATTGAGCTGGAAAGACCCTGGAAAAGAATGATCAGGACTCTAATGAAGATCAAGGCGTTCATAAAGTGACACAATCACCATAACAGCAATTTAGATCTTGAAACAGTAACACGAGTTTACGCGAAGAAACGACAATTGAACTTCCCTCCCATCCTGCACAGGTGCCCGGGTGGCAGTTCCAAGAGAGCTCCCTGCTCGGTTGTGAGGCGAGAGACCGACGGGGCGGGGGACTACGTTTCGCACAAAGACTCAGCTCCTTTCATCGCCGCCTCCCGTTAGCCGCTTGTCAGGGGACCAGGCACTTTGCTCAGGTCCACTTCACATGGGACCGGAAGACACGTCAGCAAGACATAGCCACTGGAAGTTTGCTCTCCTTCTAAGTCAAGAGGATCGAACCTAATTCCCAAGAATAAATTATCAAGAAAGTAAAACGTTCTTCATTATTTATTTAACTCCTTTCCCGAAATCAAGCATATAATATTGATCTTTACTCTCTTAACTTTCCTTATATGAATTGTATTCTTGATCTGAAGTACACATAATTAAAAGAAAATTGGGCTGGAGAGGCTGATGTAAGTTCCAGAATCGATTAACTATATCTACTGCAGATAAGCATAATCCTACTCCTCCTTGATAAGCATAACAGTACCTACTTATGAATTTCACTTATCTACATTGTATCCGTCGTGTGTATCCATTTCCCATTTATTTATTAGAGGTACCTCTAAATTCAGGGAACTTCATTCATTTATATTGGAAACACGGAGAACATTGGGAAACCCGAAATCATACAAGTGACAACCCAGAAACCACGTTAGCAGTCATCATACAGATAGACATTACAACCGCACCAATTATGGCATAGAAAATGACTTGTAACCATTGTAGTGTAAGAATCACCGAAAAATATCGATCGTTCAAACGAGCCAACATTTTAGCTATACCAAATGGTATTCACTGCCCCTCAATGACTACGATGTCTCCAAGAAAAAATACATTCCAACCTCAGAAATATGTGGGATGCATCCTCGTATAGTGAATATTGTATTTTACATAAATATTGCATACTGAAAAAAATACTTGTTACGGACGTTTTCATCCAAAGCACAGCTCTAAAACACATCAAATTGCATATCTCACAAAACACATCCTGTTTTAAATCTTTTCTCACCCTTGAGATACGCCTGATAATCCCGCTTAGCGCTATAATCCGCCAAGTAAGAAAATATTAAACTCCAATTTTAGCACCTCCGCCGTCGTCGTTAGGTGTGGGCCCTCCGCAATCGCGCGGCGACGCGAGGCGTCGCATCGCATCGCATCGCGCCGCGTCGCGTCGCGTCTTGTCGTTCCTCACCTCCACCAGCGCCTCCCGCGGGACACGCTGCACCGCGTAAATAGGCGCCGCCGCGAGCGGGTGGTCTAGGCGGCGCGCATAAACGCGTTGAAATATCCCAACATAAATACGGCAGGGCGTACGTTCACCCCGGCCCCCACGGGACCTTCTCGTTGGGTGGCGCTGTCGCGACGCGCGGCCGGGAACCCAACACCTCCGCGGCGGCGCGGCGCCACGCCGCTTGCGCGGGGTGTCGTCCACGCCAACGGCCCGCGCTACTCTATTGTCCGGCCGCGTAGGCACGGCTAACCGGAGCAGCGGGCGGCCACGCTTTAACGCTAAAATGTTCACTAGACAGTTGTGCGGCATTTATGATAATCATGGGATTACGGTCACATACCAATGCCATTCCGCCGGCTTAAGTGACTCAGGGCATTAATAGGAGTGCATCTGGCCGGGAGGTCCTACGGTTCGTCTCTCGACGGTGGCAGGATTTTCTACTAGCTACACCGTAGGTACACTACCTACACAGCTAGGACGAATTCAGTCGCTTCCTAGAGGAGAATTCTGGCGACCGGCTACACTGATCGGTAGCTTTCCGTGGATTCTCCCATCAACATCAGTACCCTTACAAACGGACCACGAACTACGGGCGATCTTTCCTTCTTCCTTGTTCTATACTCATATCTTACTTACACATTCACGCTTTTACGTGCACAATACTATTTCACATCCTGGGAGGCCCGGCGGGTGTTATAGCTTGTCCCGGCTGGGGCGATGCCCCGATGGTGGGAGATACCTGTTTGGAGAAAAATCGCAAGTCAATGAGTAGGTTTTCACCGATGTCGCCAAACACGGGGAGCCAACCGATGTCGCCAACCCCGTCACCTCCCGCGATGAAACATGAACTACACTAACAGGACTCATGGCGTCAACTGTTGTCGCGTTAGTAATCACTAATCAATCACCACTTTTCAACTTCCTTTCTTCAATTTCTCTAGATAGTCCCTCTCATTACTACATAAGATGGCGCCGACATGCTTCCAATTATCTTCAGGAGTGATACTTAAAGTAACTAATTTCAACATACCTTTGCCTTAATTTATTGTCTTATTTTAAATTTGTGATTATTTGTAAGTTTTGTGAAAGATGTGTTTATTTGTAAGATTTGATTGTTTTCTTCTCAGTATTTACACAGATAAAAAGGAAAATGAATGTTCTCGAACCCTTTTTGGCTAATGTTTCAAAATTAAATAACATTAGTTACAATGTTAATAAAAAATTAAATAACTAAAATTGGTAGTCATTTTACCATTGACTATATGTTTTACTGTAAGTTTCTTCACCTCAATAAAACAGACTATGAGTTTTTATACAATTTATTTCATTTTATAAAGTCTTATTATTATTATTATTATTATTATTATTATTATTATTATTATTATGTTATTATTAAAGTCAAGAAACTTACAATAAAATAAACATAATTACAGACGTTAAAATATTCATTATAATATATTACTAATTTTCAATATGCGCAAAACTTAAAAGGAGACAATGCGTTTCAACACAAAAAAAAAGTTTAAATTGTGACTGAAAAATTTAATTATTTCATTATGTTACTCCACCTATTCTCACATTGCCCCACCGACTGAATTATCATACTCAGTGCGTCACGAATTAGCTCACATCAGACGTTATGTGAGATCAAGGTTCGAAGGAATAGGTTCCCTGCAGTTCAGTATGTGCTACACAATATGTTACATTATGGAAAATGAGCTTTGTTGATGTTCTTCGTTTGTAAAGAACTGTTGTACTATGTATCTGTGTATACTATGAATCGTTTGCAGTATTTATGAAGACTGTTAAAATATTGAATTAATTGTAGTCTTAGACGAGAGAATTTATTTGTTATTCTTGAGAAGCGTGTGTGCTACATTTTAAGAAACTACTTTTGTGTGTTATAAAGTAAACTACAAATCTAAGGATAAAACAGTATAACGAAAAATTATAATTATTTGTTATACTGAGTTTAACCTCAGACTGAAGCAGAACGAATTATTTTTCCGTAATTCATAGTAATTATACATTACGCAAAACTTTTATCTGTTTCAGTATTCATTGAAAATCAAAGTGGTAAAGTTGTGCTTAGCTGTCTTCTTCAATTCTATCACTTTGTACAAAGATGTTCTTCTGTGGAAAGTTGAATCTTATTTGGAGGGAGCCCGAGTTGCAGGCGTACCTAACTTCAAGGGAAACACAACATAAAGTCAGGACTGCATTTCTACGAAACGGTCATCTCAGACGATGTGATCATTTATAGCTGTGACGACGGTGTTCGGTTCTCGATCGACAACCTGTGATTTGGACTTGCAGGCAAAGGAGAAACACGGATTTACATTTTACTTCAATGTTTGTCTTTTGCGTATGTGGAAGGTGGTAGTTTGTGAGATTGTATGCTGTCAAGGAAACAGTTTCGAATATTTGCGTTTCTTGCCTAAAAAAGAGAAAAAATACGATGTCTGCCATAACATGTATTCAAAGAGTTCATACACGTACGAGTACAATAAAAGCAAGATTATAATTTGAATATCAATGAAAAATCACTCTTTTCTACCTCTCCTCCTTCCTTCCTCTCTTCCTCCTTTGTTTCTTTACTTATTAATAAACATTTTATCCAGTTACAGAGCAAACACCAAACATATACGCAAGCAAACACTGAGTATATAGCAGAGCACCAAAACAATTATTTTGCGTTGATTGTGTGAATCACGCTCCATACAGGAAAGGTGGGTGCCTCAGGGAGAGATGACAAGGTCTTTTACGTATAAAACACTTAGAAATCTTTACGGACTTTACGTATAAAACACTTAGAAATCTAAAAATAGTTTGAACAAATATTTCCTTCATTAGCAATTCAGAAACTTTCAGAAATGAATATTACAATTGTATTTAACATATATCTTGACGTCTTGACGTAATAGTAACAAGAAAAATGTAGATCGCCCTTTCATCAAGCGATTCTCTTTTGATATTATACAACATGGACCACTCCTCTATCAATAATTTGTAAACAACACGCTCCGGTACATATAAGGACGAATTTTCAATATGTAGAGAAATTGATGATATGTATTTCAATATATATTATGTATTTTCAGTATGTAGAGAATATGTAGAGAAAATGAAATACTATGTGATGTTGGATTAAACGAAGTAGTGTAAAACGATCAGAAATCATACGAATCATTCGCCACTGAAATCTCGTATATTTCTGCAAACATTTAAGAAAGGAAATAAGATAGCATCTAATGGAAGAATGTTTCCTTTTATTACAGCTTTTATTATTTTATATTCTATTTCATTATTTATTGGATTATAACTGGATTCAAGTCTTATCTGTTCGTCACCTGGTAAATGTATACGGTGGACGCAATAAGAGAGGAAGCTACATTTCTTGGGGAGTCAACCCCGAAAGGAGTGAAGAATCCAAGGCGAGAATAAGAAGACTGGACATATTTCAACGGATCTGTACGAACGTGGTCTTAGGGCACATTTATGTTGAAGCACTGCTACGTGCCAAGCAACGAGAACGTCACCATGTAATCAAATGGAAGTGTTCATGTTGGCAGCGCGCTGATCACGAGATCAGCGCTGATAAGAGCGGCGAAAAGAAAGCCCTTTGGTAGGTTTTCGCTGCTAGTTTCGCTGTTCCGCGCTGTTCACAGCTGACACACTTCAGGTGTTATAAGTGTCGAATAAAAGGATTGCTAAGAAATTTATCATTTGTGTTTTCGTTAAGAGTCAATTGTGGGACCAAACAGACATAAATCACCGCAATATGTTCGTTTTAGGCAAATTGTGGGACGCCTTTATTAGTATAACACGTAAGTTTTAAAAGTTATGTTACATTCGTTTTTCAATGAACAACAAAAATACTAATAATTAATGGTATGTTTGTCATGTTTATTGTTGTATTATCTTGTGGAAAACTAAATGTTAACTAAATGAAAACTAAATGTTATTGTCTTCGACAATATTAAAATGTAAAGAATTCTTTCTTATTTTAAAGACAATAATAATTTGAAGAGACTTTTTAAATTTTATTTTTATTTACTCCATGATGTGCATTGCATAACATACAATTATCTTATATCACAGAAGAAGCAAAAATAAGACTTACTACTAAGAAAATCTTACTTCAAATTAATTACTTCTATTAATAAAAAATTATACTTCCCCTTCTAAATAGTGAGATTGTACCAAACGTAAAACTGTGTTAACAGATGAAATTTGACAGACTAACGGAACATTGAATAATAGAAATTGACAGAATAATAGAGCACTGTAAATATTTGAAATATTCTGTACATAGTATAACGTATTAGTCAGCGTGACCTCATGGCATCTATTTGGGGAGCTTGGTAGAGGATTTAGCCTCGCGCACACGGATAAGAAGGGAGTTTTCCGTAACGGAAGAACGTCGGAAACGGGACGACACACGCTGTGGCGTCTCGAACGTCTTAGTAGAAACCTTCGCTGTTATAACAAGCGAGGACGGTGGCGTGACGTAAGTAGGTCACGTGGCTCTCGCCGTCATACTGATAAAGAGTGTACAGACGCCAGGTGGGTGGTGTTCTGGAGACCATCGGACAGTACGCTGCATTCACGTGTGCAACAAAAACTGTGCTGCGCCAGACGGTGCAAAAGATCATGCGAGCCAGGCTCGCGAGGCCTCGAGTCACTAGTGACGAGCTGCCGGACTTGAAGGTCCTTGGGTGACTGCGAGGGTCACGGCGGATGCGCATGCGTGTCCTGTTCGTGTCCGAGGTGAAGAGTGGTTGAGTGCCCACGATTCACTCGCGATTTCAATCGGATAAGATCGCTCCTGCCGATCGGCAAACCAGCGTTGAGTGCGCCAGAACGGACTTTGTGTCCCAGCGTGACATCCGGTACGGAAGCTAGGCTTTGTGATAGCGACTTATCAAAAGTAGGGAGTGGCGAATGCACAAATCAAAATCTTCTTCAATCGGGTTTGGATCGCTCCACGCGATCAGGATCAGTAGGTCCTATCCAAGAGCATAGGGTGTAAGTAGCATTATATAAGTGATATATCATTTTTTTGTTTTCTTTCGTTAGATAAATATATTTGTTATATGAAAGCGTCTGTGTGTCTGTGGTCGATTGTAAGTATCCATGACGTCACAATAGTCACTTTTGACAACAATTTCCCACTTGTCTTCAAATCGTTATCTTTCATATATCGGTAGAAAATGCTCTTCCAATTTGGAGATGCCCACTTTGGCCGTATAGTACACAATCGAATTTCCCTTTCCTCCATACAAGACGCACAATTCCATAAGTCTACTTTTCTTAACACTCATTCACAGACTTGCAATTTTTCTTTTAAGAGGCTTGGCTCTCGCTGTAAAAGTAAAGGAAATGGCCAACGAGGTTTTTCAAATGTATCAATCCAACACAAAGTACGAATTTATATATAATATATATATATATATATATATATCATATATATATATAAAATCGTTCTCTTTTATAGACTATGTTAAATATGCTTGCAAAGAAAAGCCTTCGAGAAAGAAGAATTTTTTCGTACGCAGGGGGGGGAAGGGAGGTAGGTGATGTCAGGAGTGTGGTTGTTTTCTATCTCTGTAAATCCCCATTCTATTTTTCAACATTTGGATGCCTGTCGTGCCCGCGATCAGAATGTAGGGGGTCCATAGCGACGCATTATTTAGGTAGCGTAGGTGGGAGGGTATGCCTGGCTCCCTCTCAAGGCATTACACCGCTTACTCGACTACGTCTTGTAGCGCTGCTTCCCTGGTGTTGGTACCCCGGTAAGACAATATTTTGAACGCCGAGTCGACTGCCCAGATGTCTGCCACCGCGCTCAAGCATTTAACCCCGATTGCTTCATTCTCCCTGTGGCTGTAGATAAATGAGGTTGAGGCGCGTTCAAGAAGGGATATGATCTCCTTCACGTTTGCCCTCCATGTCCATTACAACCATCTTATTTTTGGCATACCTTCCCACCCTCAGTGGGAAGATTATTGTGTGCAGAACGAACTGGCAGAAGGCGTTCAGCTTCTGACAGTCGTGTAGACATGAATCTGCTAAAAGATTTCCTGTTCTCTGAGCCGAGTTCAGTATGTAATCATAGAGTTCCTTACGCTATCCGAGGACACAGTTAATCAAACAATTTTGAGTCATTTTTTAAAGAAGTTTTAAAATGTTTTGAGACTTCATATAAAGTACCTCAAAATCCAAACAACAACAACAACAAAATATCAGTTTCAAACTCGCAAGGCCTCGAATTCCAATTACTCGATTGAGGGAAACGAATTTTGGAGAAAATTAGCTTAGCGCTTTTGTCGATCAGAGACAGAGACAGAGACGGAGAGACAGACAGAGACAGTCAGAGACAGTCAGAAACAGTCAGAGACAGACAGACAGAGACAGTTTTTCTTGGTAAAAATATAGCAAGAAAATAACATTTCTCTAAAGTAAAATAAATGTTTTTTGTAACATGTCTGTCACATAGTTTTTACTTTTTCGACACTTACCATACATTTGCAGCATTCAGCCAGTTAAATGGGTTTGGCGTGATTCCGCTTGTGATGAATGAGGCACGTGAAGCGGAAGTACCTATATTAGAAATCGAAATTCTGTGGATCCGGAGGCTACAAGTATTTTTTGGTTAGTCATTTCCAGCAGAGAAAACTTGAGCAGCAGCAGCAGCTTCACATATTCTGGGTATTTATGTCCTGCATTCTAAGATGTACAGATTGCAATTGTACTGCCACTAGAGGAAACATTTGTTTAAAATGCTTATGGTCACGGGATACATCCTCCACTTACTCTCGGCCGCCAGTTGTGCGCGCGGCTGTACGGCTGGCGTCGCGAGGCGGGGCGGAGTATTGTGCGCTCCCTACGGGCGGTCACCCCCACTCAGGACATTATGGACGCGATAGGCGCATCGAAGTACATCACGTCCGTTATTTATCTGTATCGTATATTTCGTAATTATTAACCGCGTATGGAACCGCGGCCCAGGGATCTCGTCGCGCCCACGTCAACGCGCAGCGTTGGGCGAGGGGGGGGGGGTCGCGTGCTTTCAGACACCGTGTGGCTCGGCGCGCGCCCGCAAATGTCAGTGGTTACGCGGCCGAAGGAGCGGTGGCGCTCGGGTGCGCTGTATGTCACCAAACAAAGACCCGCCCCCTCCCGCCCCGCCCTAGCCGTGTCCGAGCGAACTGCGGACAGACACGAGTTGGCTTCACTCGTTGAGTCTGCAACACATGTCGCTGTAGCCAAATACTGTATAGACAATACAGGACACTTTGAACCTTTCTCATACTATTAATGGGTGACAACTGCTCACTAGCAAATCCTCGTGACGAAGAGTTGTGTGGTTGCTAATATACCTATTGCGGTATAAACAGTATTATTAATAATATTGTTTATTGTCATCATTAATTTGTATTTTATTTTATATTTGTATAATAAATTGTATACTTTTGGAATGCAAGGAGTAGATAAATACCTGGTGGGGAAAATACCCCGCAAGCTCACGTATAGGACGCCGCCGAATCCCACGATGAACACCATCTCTGGCGATAAACCATTCACTACAAAACGGCAGCAACGTCGTCGCGGTTGGCGTGCTGGAAAAATCAATCAGTCAGTTAGGGTGGGGAGAGCAAATGCAAGCGCGGCCGGTCGCTCCGCTGGGCGTGGGAATGCGCAGAGGCGCCACGCGCCACTTCCGCCACAATTTGACCTAGTGCCCCCCTTCCGCCTCGTCACCGAGTGTGTGCGGACGAACCCGTTGCAGGTAGGACTCTCACTCAATTTCCACACACACATCGCCTTCTAAGAACGGTTCTAGCGTCCATACCTGACGCGCGGGCGCGGGGCGGGCGGCAGGCCGGTAAGCGCGCGTCGTGAGGCGACGCTGGCGAGGCCAGGCGCGCGCGCGAGAGCGCTGACCCGGCGGGCGTGCCCGGCCCGCCGCAGAACAGCGGAGCCGCGAGAAGGAGCGGCCCCCACCATCCCCTCTGCTGCCCGAGCCCCCTCCCCGGAGCTGACACCAACCGTACGAGCGAGAGCGTTGCGGAGTCGCCAGTGTGGCGTCCCACACCTGCACCTTGGCGACTGCAGCAGCACCCCGGGGATGGTGACGTCCTCGGGGACCCCACCACCGCCTGCAGCGACGCAGTCACCTGCTGAACAGCCCGACCAAGGCAAATATGCAAGCGCTCTCAAGGGTTTGGGGAAGGAAACTACTTACTTCCTGCAGTATGGCCGGAAAATGAAAATTCCCACCTACAAGTTCCTGTTTTCGGCCAGGATCAACTCCTCCCCAGCTCAAATAGTGCCCCGGTAAGGTGACCAAAAGCTGTAGAATGAAATGTACGAGGAGCAACGGGCCGCAAGCATCCGAGAACTTTGGCCACGTTACCACGCAGTGCCGCTACCTGTCACCACTATAGAACGCCCGATATAACATCGGGGCCATTTACAAAGAAGCAGCCATTGCATCGGGGTGGCAGTGCTCCGGGAGAATCAGTAAGTGGTGGGCAGCAATCGCCCTGATCTCGTACTCGCGCGGGGCAGAATGGCACCCGTGGTGGACGTCGCAGTTGCTGACGCTCGAGAGGGCAGACTTAACAGCAAGTTAGAAGAAAAGCGACAAAAATACGAACCACCCAGACTCACCTCATTATCGTCGATTTCCACAGCGCCGAAGTGGTCCCACTTGTGGTAGGGGCACTGAGAGAATAGTGTGCGGGTAGTGACGTCTCACTAAAGAAAGTTGCAGACGGCCTCAAGCTAAACGCCTTAAGAGAAAGAATAATCACTGAGGGCATTGATGGCAGTGCAGCTTGCTACCACATACACATCGGCAATGAACACCTTGCCCCGCGTGAGTACAAACAGCACGGGACAGAGTCCGCAGAGGCGCCCTCCTGCTCCCCTCCCCTCGCCAGAGGAAGCTAGCTGCGGAACAACAGACAATATCTGCAGCAACACCAGACAAGCTGGAGCCCCCGTCTAGAAAGTGTGTCCCCCGCAGTGTCAGTGAAGTGAATGCAAGAAATTAGCCTAAGTGATAGGTGAGGTGAAAACGTATATGAAAATATGCAAGAGGATCAATTCCGGACATAAGCCACTTAAAAGTAGATTCTGATTGGAAGAGCCATTATTTACGTAATGTAAATAACATCCCATAGCAGACATATTACAAATAATAACCAAATTATAATAATATTGTAAATAGTAGCAGTAGTATAGATAATAGTTATATAGCAGTAATATAGTAGGATAGAATGTATACTACGCCAGACGGCAACTAAAATGTATATATTAGATTAAGAAACAAATTGAAAAATGAATTCAAAAAGTTAACACTTCAAAACTACATTATTGGAGAAGAAGATATAAGTTCTAAAAACGTATATATTTAAAACAGAGCACGTAGAATTCTGTGAAAAATCGAGCTGTTTTCGCGTAATTTTAGCAGTAGTTAATACAATTTATTTAAAATAACATATTTTCAAAAACGGTTCTAAATGTTTTCTTTTTCTTCGCTGATAGAAAAACTGGCATTTAAAAGAATGGGAAAAACTAATTTTCGTTGAGCTCTCCGAATTTTCGAAAATTGCAACAGTTAGAAATAATGCAAGAAAGTACATGATGTTGCATCACCACAAATTTTAATTAATATTTTAGCAAAGAAAGCCATGCAACTTTTTGTTACTGTATAACTATAGACACCATAAATAAAATTATGAAAACAGTTTTATTCCCAATATTTGAAGGCCTAATTTAAGCCCTGTAATACAATAAGAAATTAATTTTTTATCCATTCACAACATATTTTGATTTACATTTAAAGTACTATTTAAATTTAAAACACTAATTATGGCAACAATATAATGTTTTGTCGATCGACCCTCTCCTTGAGATCTGCGTATTTGGAAAGACACTGTTTCTTCGTCTAAAAAGTCCTTTAGTTAGAATTTTTTCAATTACTACAACAATAACAAATGATGCCAATGTGAGTAAACTTTGTTTGAAAAGCACGTCCGTTACTTCGCGCAATACGTGCGTTGTATTTCCACTGCTCAGGGCCCTGCGCCGGCTCACCAAGGGACGTGGCTGCTGACTACGTCCGCCCGGCAATCGCAGCTCCGCGGGTCGCGACCACGGATCCGGGATCGAGTTCGGTGTTCGGGTCCCGGCGCCGCATCTGGGCTGTGCATCTCGATGCGGGGCCTCGCGGGCCACGCTGGGCGGGGCCGGACCGGGCCGGGCCTAGGCGAGCCGACGAGCGGTCGTCTGATATGACTTTACGAGATGGTGCTCTTCTCATAAATTGCGAGCGGTGGCGCGGCAGAATATGCGGCAATAAAAGCGCGGATATCTCTCCTCAGCGCGGAGCGGTTGGCCAGGGCTGGTGACACGACCCCTCGCCAGTTTCAATGGCCTCCTTGCCTTCGCATATCAGCCTTTCTACCTCCATTTCTCGTTTATTCTCGCCCCCCTTGGTCAATAAACAAGGAAAATTCGTTTCGACGTCCGTGAGTATGTGTTATATTGTATTTGCTTGAGGCAAGTGCGGTTTTGTACGTAGACACATTGACCCGAAATTCTGCATATGTGATGCTGCTGAATAAGGATTTACTCAGAAGTTTATCAAACATATTTAACCCTCGAAAATGTATATTATGCTAAAAACAAATTGGCACGCGTCCCGCCAAGCAGATAATCCGAACACAAGTTATGCTGCTACACAGGTAAACATCGTGCATAGTGAAGTGTCCTAGCCTCATAAATTTCAGTTTTTCCTGTTAATTAGTCGTAACACACAATGAAAACTCATATCTCCAAAAGATAAATTTTCAAGAAGATAATGTCCTATTTGTGTTTTTTAAGGTGAAAGGGATATTTTAACAAAATAATGCATTTTTTTCATTTTACTTGTTTAAGTGTAAATATTCTGATTTTCTTTAGAATCCGATTTTTAGATTATGTATTGCATATTTTGCATTGCGTTTTTCTCGTTGTTTTTAGTTTTTCACTTATGCTCTAACGTTCTCTGAGTAAGTTACACAACACAGGGCAAGATTTGAACACATATATCTTCGAATTCACATAATTAATTATCAACAGAGCAGATATATTTTTTTAAGTGAACATGAAACAGGAAAATTGGTAAAAAGCACCATGATTTGGGATCAAAGCAAAGACGAAGTAAAGAAAGAGCGACAAGAAGTAGGGTAGGTATTTGCGCGGCGTGAGCGTGTGAGGCGGTAGGGCAGGTGCGGGGGCAGGGACGAGGAGGGACGTGGCGGAGAGAGGATCGACGGTGCAGGGCTGGGTAGAGCGGGGATGGGCTAGTCGGGCGGCCGGCGAGGGTAGTGTAACGTATTAGCCAGCGTGCCTCATGGCATCTATTTGGGGACGCTTGGTTGCGGTTGGGGTTTTTCCGAAAGGTGAAGAACGCGGAGACGGGGGAGACCACAAGGCTTTGGGTGTCTTCCGGCTTATAAGAAGCTTTTCACTGTTATTAACAAGCGACGGGGGTGCGTGACGTAGTAGGTAGCTGGGCCTCGCCTATATAACAGAGTGTACGGAGCGCCAGTTAGGCAGTTTCGGAGACGGTGGGAGAACCTCGTGCGTGTGCACAAAACTTGGGCGCCAAGACGGTGGCATATGCGAGCCAGGCTCGCGAGGCTGGAGTATTAGTTGACGAAGCCTGCGGACTTTATGTCCTTGGGTGACTTTGGGTACGGGGGAGCAATGTGTGTGGGCGTGCTCCGAGGTGAAGAGTGGTTGAGTGCCACGATTCACGCGCGGGATTCTCAATCGGATAAGATACGCTCCTAGCCGATTCGAGGCAAACCGCCGTTGGTGCGCGGCCAGAACGGACTTTGTGTCCCAGCGTGACATCCGGTCACGGAAGGCTAGGCTTTGTTGGCGCTTCAAAAGTAGGAGTGGCGAATGCACAATCAAAACCATCTTCAATCGGGTTTTGGATCGTTCCTCGCGACTTCAGGGGATAGTAGTGTCTATCAGAGCTAGGGTGTTAAGTAAGATTATTAAGTGTATATATTTGTTTTGTTTCTTGTTAATAAATAATTATTTGTATACGAAATGCTCTGTGTCTGTGGTCGCTGTGAGTATCCATGACGTCACAGTAGGTTTGTTGAGGCAGGGGCGGGGTGGGGCGGGGCGAAGAGGCACCCGTCGTGCGAAAGGGCGGCGTCCGGGGGCGTTGACATGCACCGTC
This sequence comes from Gryllus bimaculatus, assembly GCA_017312745.1. Lineage (NCBI taxonomy): Eukaryota > Metazoa > Arthropoda > Insecta > Orthoptera > Gryllidae > Gryllus > Gryllus bimaculatus. The sequence goes on from BOPP01000213.1 coordinate 1,711,857, forward strand.
CTCGAGAAGCGAACGTTTCCACTAAACTCTTAGACTTCAACCAAGAGAGACAGGTCGGTGGCATGAAAAAGGGTTTTGAGAAGAAAGAAAATCAATTCTCTAAGGTACAAATGAAGCAGGCGAGCAAAATGTTAACAGTACGAAAGTTCTGAAAATTAAAAAAAGAAAAACGTGTTGCAAATAGTTTTCTATTTCTTTAAAGGACTATTTTCTTCTTCTTCTTCTTCTTCTTTAATAATAATAATAATAAATAATAATAATATATATTCTTGTCCTGATTAATTCGGCAACTCGCAGAGATCCAAGACAGTTTGTGCGCCTGCGTTCGTGGTGCAGAATGGAATGCTCATTGGGAGAGAGTATGTACCGGGTGCATCCGCAGGCCGGGGGGGGTGCCGAGTTTGCAGACCGCGCGGGGTGAGCGGCAGGGTAGGGAGGGGATGGCTTTCGCTGCACCTCACAATGTCACGTGGACATAATCGAACCGTTCCAAGAACATCGGAGCGGCTAGTTCGCTTGTGGCATGGACCCGAGTGTTTAAAATGTGCAAACCATTAGTTTCTGGCATCATGGTATAAGAGAGTTATCTAATACTACTATACACAGCGAGAGTCGCGAAATCATTTGTCCGTGTGATTGAAATATGTGGATAAGGAAGAAAGAAGAATACATTTTTAAATTTACGCTATAATGAAAGCGAGTGAAAGACGCCTCCGAATACAGCAGGAATTAGACTCACCACCATCAAAGCCATTCGGAAAGAAAATAAAAAAGAGGAATGAGAATAACGCACAATCGGAAGCTTACGTCTCCTAGGCATGTGGCAATATTCTGTCCATGTAGATAGTTTTTGACCGGTGTGTCAATTAGAAATACGATTTCTGGATTTCCACAATAGCAGAAAAAGGTAGTGCGACGGTGAGGCTTCTTCATTAATTAAGGGCAAAAATTAAATTTCTTGGGGGCCCAATATCTTTATTTGCGTGTTATGAAATCAATGGGTTTTTAAAATGGAAAGGTGCCAATCAAAGCGCGGGTGTGTAGAGAGACCGGACATAGTAGGACTTGAAGATCCAGATTTCATTGTTTCAGTGGAAACAATTTCTAAGAGAGAACCGAGATATCATCTATGTGGGATGAAGACATGGGTTGATAACACCGCTTAATTTCAAAAGTGCTGGCAGTGTGATAACGTTTTTGGTGGTGTCCAAGTGATTGGGAAACTGCAACAAAGTAGACTAAGAATTGTCATGCAGGGGGAGAAAATGGATTTTCTTTGCGGCACGTGTCTAATCTTTCGAGCTAGGTACGTACTGTGGGAGACTCCACGGCCAAATGAATGGCATTAATTTTGAGAAATGGAAATCCTTGAACAATGCTACCATACGCACAGTAATTGAAGTTCACAAAACGCCGTCCCGCATACTCAAGAAAAGCTGACACGATTGTATAGGCTTCAAAGAAAAGGGAGTGCATTGTGAAGAAACTATGCGTAAGACTGATTTGTACGCTTAATTGCACCTTTCAAACCACGGGGCTAAGCAGTACCCAGATCGAATGAGGTGCTAGGCACGGCACACGGACGATACAGTTGTACGACTCCCTCCCTACATGTGTGAGAATGAACCCAATTACATGTGTGAGATGAACTTGTTGAGCGAAAGTAAAGGGCAATATTTTAGGGGAGCGAATGTAACCAGGTGATATGTCAGTTTACCAAGTTTGCAAGAAACATTGAAACTGCAATACAAGAAGGTCACCATGCCAGGACTGCGCAAGGATTTTGCAAGCACGTGGAAAAAATAGAAAAAGTGATTATTGGGCAAAACGATAGTATTGTATCGGAAGCGTCATTGACGAAATAATTAATTTGGACTCGACAGTGATTCATCAGAAGAGTGAAGCTCCAGATCATAGATTCTGAATAAGTTAAGTTAGATACTAAAAATAATCATGCAACGAAAAACGTCCGCGATCCGTGAAAATAAAAAAATGTTTTTTTTCGGCGCGGCTAGTAGTACGTCGACGGCCGGGATGTACTCGCCCACCGCTCCGTTTTCTTGAAAGAGGCGTACGTCCGCTTCCGTCCGCGCGGTCGGAGAACTCAGTCGCGACAGTACGTGCACCTGCAAGGCCAGCGGCGGGCAGTGGGCCCCCTTGGGGGGGGCCCCCCAGGACCGGCGCGGCGGGCCCATGACAAGCGAGCGCCGTCCTTGTTTGAAAGCTTGCGCGCAAGCCATCCCGGCGCCGCCAACGCGTCGTCACGGGCGTCGGCCATCCTGCAAATGGGCCGGGAGGCCCGTGGGGAACGCGCGTCCGGCGGCCGCCCCGCCTCACCCGCCTCGGCTCGCTTGCGGCGAAGGAAGCGGCCGATTCCTCGCCAGCGATGGAATCGTTAGCCGGCGACACAAGCATGTGGCTGAAATGAGTCAACTATTTGTTGGGCGGGGCGGCGGACGTCGCGGCGATGTTAGGTGGAGTGTGCCGACGTTTGAGAGTCGTCGCGACATCTTGGTGTGAGAGACCGTGCCCGTTGCACGTGTCGTTGGCTTGGCCGCAGTCGTTACAGGGGCACTACGCGCTCTATCCAAGACAGTTGAAATTTCTCTGGCTCTTTCGACATGCATCCCCCCCGTTTCTGTCTTCCGCTTCCCCGTCCCCTTCTCTCCATCGGCCACCTTCCCTTGGCACTTCGACGCCTTCCCGGTCGCGTCACTCAAGTCGCCTCGCACGCCCTCGTCAGTGCGCGTTTCAAAACGTTACTATGAAATTTATTTTTAAAAAAGTTAGTTTAACGCAGCGTACAAGGCATTAAGATATCAGGCAATGGCGGAGAAGCGGTGTGGGTAGGGGTTGGTCCGGGCGTGGGTGAGAAGGGCAAGTTCGAAGAGAATGACGTGAAGAGGAACATGACAGAGATGTAAATAAAATTATTTACATTTTAGAAGAAAGATGGAAGTAAATTCTGTTCCTAACAGTTGTGGCGTCATATCAGTCGCCTTGTACAAACGTGACAAAATATTAGCCACATGCATTTCATGCTCATGAAATACACGAAGAAGTATTTGCAACAGCGCTTGCGGGAAGGGACGCCGGGCTGAACAATGGCAAACCTAGGGCGCGGAAGGGAAGGGGTGCAGTGTCATGGATGGCCACTCGTAAACCCCTTTTACCACCTGGGGCAAACTTATGAACCCCGTAGACATGCTGGCTGTGGAAACGCGTCTGCGGAAACAGCGAGATGACGCAGTTCCGTCAGCCGGCCCAGAAAGCAATATAAGCGAACCCCGGGCCTAAATTCCTTCTTCTGATTCTTGGACGCGTCGGTAGGAAGTCGTGTGGGTTGTGCCCGGCGCTGCATTTCAATGCATAGGCTACTAAGGCAGGGAACTGAAGCCAGCGTGCTACGTCGAGACGGAAGGTGCGGCATACCCGCTTATATGCGCACGTAGGTCAACTGGTGCATCACACCGAAGAAGATATCAAATGATCAGGCCAGCGGTGGTGGTTACATTGGCCAGCGGCTAGGAACATTCCTTCTAGTAACAGGTCAATCTTGTTTATTGTAATTATTGTAAATAGTATTCAGGTGTTGGAGCATATTTCGAATAAAACTCAACTAATTACAAACCGTTCACGTCTGTGTATTATTGCCCCGGCAAAAACGCCACACAGTTATGTGACAAAATATTGCCTGGCAACTTCGGATACAGTGTAAAAATTCAAGAACGAAATTACACCATTCTATCTATTAACTACGTATGTATACACTATATATACAACTACACTCTCCAATGCACCATGCAGTGAGAGATAAATTCGAGATACGAATCTGTGCACTTTCGCTTGGTCATCGTTAAATAAAACTCACATCACAAATTTTGATTTTAATAAAGACAATTCCAAATTTGAATGAATCGTAATGCGAATGAACAGAACTGGTGGGCAACGAGATACCGGTAAAATTGCGTATCTGAAATTCAAATTATTCTTCTACATTAAATATGAAAGTGCATTTCAGTTTAATAAAACAGAAAAGAGGCTATCCCTGATGCAATTGTTTTATCACGAAAAACTTTTTGCCGTTTACAGTATTAACTGGACATTAAATAAAGACTATTTCTCTCAATTCCATAAAGTATTTTTAATAAAGAATTATTTGAGCCTGAAATAAATATCAAATAAATTGATAAACTGGTAAAGAAGAAATTTATATAATATTAAAACTACAGATGTAATTAAATTCAATAATAAAAAAACATGATCCTTCCTCTTCCTAAACAACATATTCTTTTTTACAAATACTAATATGTACGTTTACACAAAAAAAGACAAAAAGGGGAAGGAAAAATCGCGAGGGCGTGGACGGTTTCTAAGGGTAGTTCTTGGTCATTTTCCTGGTGTTAATTGGAGAAACCACAGAAAATCGTCGGTTACAGCAAGAAGCCTGTCGCTAGAATTCCTGTTAACTTAGTGGCTGAATTAGGAATAGCGACATAGCTGCAGTCTAAAATCCATCACTGCCGGTTCACTGCTTGTGAACTGGTAGAATAAGGATTAGATGCGTGTTGTGTATAGCTGGAAGAGGGATGGCTAGCACCGCTACAGCGTCGTCGGGTGGGGCTGGATCGCTGCGTTACTCAGCACATCCTCCCGCGGCGCCGCTCCGTCATTAGCTTTCCTCTGCGACTGTACCCGCGCATATAGCTGTCATCGCGGCGGCATAGACGCGTCTGTTCCGAATGCGGCGTGAGGTAGAGCATGGCCAACGCGAGCAAAAGGAGCGGCCGGCGGCGATGGCGACGGCTCGCCCGCCAGCCAGCCGGCCCCGCTTCGCCGCCGCCGCCTCCCTCTTGCTCCCTCCGCGCCTGCCCGCCTTTGATTCATACCCCACATACCTCTGCTCCACATTGTTGTGTCGTGGGCCTTAATTGACATCTGTTGGCGGGCGAGATCTCCAGATGCGAGCCCCTCGCCGCCGCCCCTCATTATTAATCATTGTCAAATTGCCCGTGGCAGGCCCCCGCCGCGCCGCACCGTGCCGCGCGTGATAAGGGCCGACCGACCGACCGACCGGTCGACGGCTGGCTCCGCGCCGCGCCGGGCCGACTCGCAAGGACGCGTGTTCGACGACCGCCAGCGCCGATTCTCCGCTGCGCCGCGGAAATATATGGCGAGCGGATCCGTATTTACGGCCTGACAGAACGGAAAGATTGGTTATCCTTCTTTGTATGTTCATAAATTTTCATGTTGCCGCCTCATGCTGCTCTCTTTCGCGGGTGAGAGGGAACGCGCGCGGCCCTTTTTGCTTTTTCGGCGGCGGCGGGGACGGGGGCGGCTGGGGCGGCGTCGCGACGCGTCGGTGAAGGCCTTTTTTTCGCGCTCGCGAGGCGTGATAGTGACGTCGTTAGCATATCCCTGTCGAGCCAGGCGTCCCTCTCCGCTCCGCTCTGCTCATCGCGAGCGCTTGCAACGGATGCTTGGGCCTGGCGCACACAAACAGGGAAGCTCAGAGTTTCTTCCCGTGCCGCCCCGCGCTTCAGACTTATTGATTAGCGTTTCCAGGCGTGTCAACTGACAAAGTCATTTATCCCGTAAATGTAGCGCTTGTTTCGACGCGGGAGGTGGTGGTGATATTTACCAGCAAAGCTCCCAACTCTGCTTCTAACGTTGCCTTGCCCAGAAACATTTCAATAGACGCCAATGACTTCTCCTTTATTTACATACAGAACTAACACATTATATTGTCTATATTGATTAAACCATTTTAATTGTAAACGATTCTCATCAGCGGTCCTCAAAGATACTATTCACTTTTAAAGTTTATTTTTAATGACTGAGTTACCACGTTGTAAAGGAGTTGTTCGCCCCGCACTGTATGTACTGCAGCTGCGCTCGCGTGAAACGTGTCGTTTGTTTCATCGCGGACGTTGTACGGTGATATAGCTCCGCTAGACGGCGAGATCCGCCGCCGACCTCCACTTGTCGACTTGCGGAGTTTTCCTCAATCAGGTATATCCCACTAATAGGGTACTGCCCCAGCTGGAGCAAGCTCTAAGCTCCCGACTGGTCTCCTTACACGGGTGGTTGATATGCATGTCAGGTGTGCGGAAATAAATGGCGAGAATATGACGAGGAAGAGGAAGGAAAGATCGTGTGTGTCCCATGACCCACTTGTTAGAGCATTAGCCTTGTTTTGATTGGAGGAAACAGAAAACTACCGATCAGAACAGCCGACCGCTAGAATCCTTCTCCCGACAAAGGCTCAGCAACCTAGTTTTTAGCTATCTACCTAATATCGAAAATACTGCCACCGTCGGACTCGAATCCTAGGCAGAAGCACTGTAGTAACATCAATTGATGTCCTCAGCCACATAGGCCGGTGCCACAGCTTTAGGATCTCAACACATTTCTATTGGAGTAATAAGTAGAAAATAGTAGATACATATAGCCTGGGTTTTCTAGACTAGCTCTACTTTCAATAGACATAATGCGAAATTAAGGACAGACAGGCGCTAAGTGAGCACCATTTTCAATCGTAATTCTCACAATAAAAATAGAAAACGTTAATAAATTCGTTTACGTCAACCTTTGGAATGATACTTTGGCTACATAATATAGCCTCTCGTCGACTGATCAGACATTTACGTAATCAATAACAAATTCACATTGCTGACATTTACGTAAATAAATGGAGTGAGCACTTTGCCCCTAGTCTTCCCTATCGCGAATTTCGTGTGTGTTGGCACATTGCGGGCCAAACTACTTCAAATTTGGCGCCTTGTTCTTTTAACAGACCGTTTGATGTTCTTTGAAGGCGTTTCAGAGGAAAGGATTATACATTTCAAATTTAGCGCCTCCGAGATTGTCTTAATTTTCCCCCAAAAGCCGCGCGAATTTCTTCTCTGTTGATCAAACATTCATTTCTTCGTACAAAGTTCCTTGAAGTCGATTGTCAACTGCTTTCTATTAGTTCGGAGCGTCACTGAAAGATCGCACCAGCTCCTGGGCAGCCCCGCGTAAAATCGGCTTTGTCGAAATACTAGGAATCACCGATTTTCTGCATAAGACGCCTGCTCGCATTGCCACCACAAGCTAATGCCGAAAGCTGAGTAAAAGCGTTTTGAACGTCTTCAAGGTTCGATCCAGGGTGTGCCAGGCACTGAATGCAGTAGAAACACGAAGCAAAAGCCACGGAATTCGTAAGGAAAGGTTTAATTTGGTTTGGACTGAGGTAACTGTGACAACTTTTTACCGTTAATTCTTTCTCCAAGTAACAATCTTTGTCAATTGTGTGTCGTCCCTTTTCCAGAACACTCTTGTCTGACAAAAAACTACTGATAGAAGAGGTGATGTTTCGTTGCAGTTTCTATTAAAATGCTCTCCCAACTTTTCTTCGACTATTTCGTCGCCTGAATAGTGCGAATATGCACTTTATGCTGTTGAGGGTTCTCTATTCTAAACATTAGAAGGCTACCTTCCACAAAGTTTATATTTTATTAAATTTTTAGATAGTGTAACGTTCTAAACGATTGAACCTCATGGTAGCTATTTAGGAACGGGCAGAAAGGGATATAGCACCAGGAAAACACCTCGCCACATGAGGGCGAGAAAGGCTTTCTGTAAAACGAGCGCGTGGCAAAGGAAAAACACGAGGCGCTCTGGAGTTCTCCGATCTTGGGGAACGGAGACCAAAACGTCGGAGCCGCGAGGATAAGCGAACTGCGGAGGTGTCGTGATGTAGTATGTCACGTGAGGGACAGCTATATAAGGGAGAATACAGAGCCAGTGGGTGGGTTCCGGAGAAAGTGTGAAAACCTTATGCTGTTGCACAAAACTTGCGCCAGGGTAGTGCAGCGTCGAGCTGGGCTCAAAGCACTGCAAAGGCAAGTCACGTATTGACGCGCCTTTGATGCTTTTGTGTTCCATATGTGACTGCGATCACGTGGGAATGATGCTATGTGCGTGCTCCAAGGTGACGAGTGGTTAAGATCCACGACTCGCATCGATCATCGGTCGGTTAAGATCGCCCCTGCGATCAAGGCAAGTCATTGGTTGATGTGCCTATAAGGACTTTGTGTCCGAGTGTGACATCCGGTCACGGACGCTGTGCGCAAATTTAGAAAAGGCGAGGTCCATTAATTAAACCGATCATCAATCGGATTTGGGTTGCTCCGACGATCAGGGAATAGTAGGAACTAGTGCGTAAGGTGTACATATTTGTGTTACTTGTAAATAAATAACTGTACAAATAAAAGCTCGTGTCCGTGTTCTCTGTGAGTACCTATGACGTCACAATAGTACGGGAGTCTTGAGAGTTAATGATACACAATAGTGTAGTGGTGTGTAGTGGAAAGCTGAAGTGTAATAAGTTGAACCTCAACATTAGAGAGTTTACATACTCTATAATACTTACTTTATAAGAAAAATTCAGAGGGCTTTATTTCAAGATTTACTTTTGATGAAGAGATTTCGTTCAGAAATAATTTATCTTCATTATTGTAGTTGTAGGAAGAGCCCAAAATAATTTTAAAATTTTGCAATTTTTGGAACATTGACATTTCACTGGAAATGTGACCTGCCCATTTTATTTATGCATTTTTTGGTTGGTCGAGAAGCAAGTTTTCAAAAAATGAGGACCCATTTTTAGGGGGAAATTGAAAATGTCCTTCAAGCTTCATGTAAAGAAGTACCTCCAAAAATCAACAATATGTTTTAAACCTGAAGGACCTTGATTTTATTCAGATCAATCCGAGAAGGTCAATTTTGGAGAACGTTGTCCGAACGGCTTAGCGTTGATTAAATTCAGACCGGCAGACGGATATTTTGCAATAAATCGACGGTTTGGACTCATAAAACCTGAATTTTGACTTCACAATGAGTTTGAAGAAGTAATTTACTACATATAAAAACGAAATTTACCTACTTTTTCGGAACGATTACAATACTTTCTCCTTAGGAATTGTTTTTATTTATTTATTTTCATTTGAATAGGACAATGCAGAGATCAGTGTTTAATACACTCTACATTTGTCATAATTGCTTATATCTACTTACAATTACCTAAAAATAATCTTAAAATGCAACATACATTACTATTAGAGTAATAGAGGTATTTTGTAATATAAGTATAGAGGTCTTTATATAATATCTCTATTTTGGTTCGAGATCTGAGTATTTATTGAGGAATGTATGGAAAGGATATTTATTTTTGATGCGGGTTCTGTGTATTGGATTTTAGTAGAGTCTTAGCGGGATTAGGTTGGGTATATTTTGGATGTTCTGGAAGAAGTGGGTGGATACAAAAATGGTATGGTTGGTTATCGGTTCTAGCTGGAATTCTTTATGGGGTTGAGCATTGGAGATGTTTGTGATGGTGCGGAGGAACTGATTTTGGATTACTTGGAGTTTAAGACAGTATTGTATGGTAGTTTAGCTGATTTATTTATTATTAGTTTAAGTTGATGTAGCTTTATTTTTGCTTAGATAAATTTATTGTTGATATGGCTTTTCCAATTGAGACGGATGTCTAAAAAAAGGCCAAGATATTTTATGGGTTTATTATGAAGATGCTATTGTACAGGTTCTTGATTTAACTGTAAAGGGGGATGGGGGAGGTATGGTCTTAAGGAAAATGTTTTTACTTTTGTTTTTAACGGGTTTATTTTAATTTTTTGTGTCTGCCAAACTGTCAATTTGGTGTAGGTATAGTTGAATATCGATTTTTATTGCATTTATGGTCAGACCTGATGAATATATAGCCGTGTCATCTGCAAATTGTGCGGTTTTTATTTTACTGTGTTTCGGTAGGTTAGCTACGTACAAGTTGTAAAGAGCGGAAGATAAGTTGGGGAGCGTTGTGGAAGGCCTACTTCGACCACTTTTGGATTAGAGTGATGGTTATCAACAGTAACGGCAAAAGTTTTATTGTCGAGGAAGATGGAAATGATTTGTGTAAGATAATGTGGAGTGCCCATTTCTTTCATTTTATAGTTTAGAGCTTGGTGCCAAATTCTATCGAAGGCTTGAGAAATGTCGAGGAAGATTGCTATTGTATGATAGTGTTTTTCAACTTCCGTATGGATGTTGTCAGTGATTCTGATGATGATGTGCAAACACTTTTTTGTGAATCCCATTTGTTTCATGGGTATGGCCTTTGTGTTGTAAAGATGTGTTTTGAATATTTTTATTATTAATTTTTCTAATAATTTAGATAGCGTGGGAGGCAGGCTGATTGGTCGGTAACTGTTGGTTAGAGATACTTTCTTATTTGGTTTTTGTATTGGGAGAATACTTGCATGTTTCCATACTTGTGGTAAAAACTCAGTCTGTGGCATGAATCGAAGATATTGGACAATATGCAATGGCTGTTTGGGGAAGGTTTTTCAAAATGAAATTGTTAATTTTATCTTGACAGATAGTGAAATGGTGATTTTATTTATTTCTTTAGGTGATGTATAGTGTATTTTATGATGCAGGCCATAAGTCTGTTCATTTACCGTTTTGTTGATTGTGAGATGACTAGGCTGCGATTTTCTTTTATTCAGGGTGAATGTGGATGCAAAGTAATTGCCTAGCTCTTCGGCTTTCTGAGCGTGTGAACATTTTTTTCTGTGGGGGTGTCTAGTGGGGAGATGTTATACTTTTTTCTTAATATTTTGTTTGTAAATTGCCAAATGGATTAGTTATTAGTGTTTAGTGATTGGATTACTGTTTTGAAATTCTGATTGTTGAAGTTTTTGATTGACTTACGCACTATATTTATTTGTACGTTAAGTTCTAATTTTAGCTTTGGTGATCTTAGTTGTGGCCATATTTTGCGGGTTTTATTTTTGATTTGTATTAGATTTACTATTTCTGAGGTAAGTTTAAATTTTTTATCTTTGTTTGTATTCTTTGATTTTAGTTCCGTCTCTTTAATTGTGGTGTGTATTGTGGTGGTTAGTTTGTTTATTGATTGCTCTATTTCTAGTGGGTTGGAGTGAATTTTAAATGTAGGTATTGTTGAGCTAGTTAAAATTTGGAATTTTTTCCAATCAACTCTTAACGTATTTGGTACTCGAGCGAGCGGTGGGGGTATTTGATGTGTGGTTTTTAAGACCGGATTGTGACCCGAGTCTAGTTCGAATAATGTTGTAGTGTGTAGTTTAACTTTAGCATTAGTAATTCAGAAGTAAGGTGTTATTTAGTTTTAACAGTTAACTACTGTTACCGAGTTTTAATTTGATTCGGAGGATTGTATGTTGCAATTATTGTTGATATTTCATTTTTAATTTCTAATTTAATGGCAACCGTTTCTAAATTACGAGTACAAGAGAAAATTATTGGGTAATGTTGTATATTATTTTAATGGCAATACGCACTCCCCTTCCTCCTTTGTTTAGATTTCTGTCGACTCTATAAATTGAGTAGTTTGGGCTATAAAATTTTTTTTTTTCCTTTAAGTGAGTTTCTGTGATTCAAAGTACATCGGCACGGTGTGAATTTAAAAAGTTTATTAGTTCTGTTTTTTTATTGGTTAAGCAGTTAGCATTCCAATTGGCGAGACTAATAGGTGTTTTGTTGCCATTATTTCCGTTAATATAGGCGGAAAATGAATTTTTAATTGAGTTGATTATGGTGGATATCAGGGTGTTTATGGCATTGGTTATATAGGAAGTAATTGCTTTAATTATTGTATTTATAATGTGATATTTGTGATGTGATTATTGGGGAAGGTTGGTTGAATTCGAATTGTTGAGAGGATTTGGCGGGCCTGTAATGTGGTACTACTAATATGGGTGAAGTTGTTGAGAGTTGGTTTTTGGAGAAGAAGAAGGAAATGGGTGTTAGATTGTAGTGGAGTGGGTTGATGTGAAAATCGTTGATTTCTGTTTTAAAGGTTGTTTTGGTTGCCAGTTTTTCTTTTTTTAATGTATTCTTTTAGGTAAGTGCATCTGAAGTCTCGATTATCGGCCTCGTGACTGCCTTGGCAGTTACTACACTTTGATACTTGATTACGATTAGGACAAGGTACTGAGTAGTGATTACCCGAACAAAAAGCGCAGCTAATTGAGTGGTTGCACTTATTCTTTGTATGGCCAATCTCTAGACACCACCGGCACTGTATGGGATCTTGGGGTTTTTTCCTTGCTTCCACGTTTACTCTATGGTTACAAATTTGCTTAATGACTAGAATATTGTCCATTGAATCTTGTCCAGAAAAAACAGCAGCTACTGGAATAGGTATGTTTTCTTTGTGAATTCTGGTGATTTTTACTAGGGAAGAAGAGCGTCGTTTTAGGTCTGCATATATTTCTTGATCAGTAATGGATTGATTGACGTTCTTGAACACAAAGATATATTTTTATTTAATGGGTCTCTGAAGAAATGAAAACATCGAAGTGTGTTAATTAAATACTTGATTAAGTTTCGCAAGTCCGTGAGTGAGTTTGCACTTTTTTAAATCTGCAATGAAGTTTGTGGTGACTTCAGATTTAAGGTCTTTGATGAATGCACTAATATTGGTGATGTCTGCTACTATGATTGGTGGTATTTTATTGGGGGGTTTCACTTAGATTACTAGGAATGTCATTGACATGAGTGACATGTCAATGACATTCCTAGTAATGGCAGGTTCGGTTATTTGCGTGTCAAGTTCACTTAGAGGTCCGAACCTGTTTTTCAGCGGCACATTAATTAATAGTGAGTTATATTTTTTGTTTTGATCACTGAAACTGAAGTTTTTAGGTTCACGCTGTATATCATTGTCTGTCACTGACTGTTTTCTGGAACCTGAAGAGCCTTTTTCTGGTAGTTGAACGGTTGTGAGTTGGCTGAGTTGAATCGGTTCCTTGCCATCGGCGCCGGGGGTGTTACGTTGATTAATGTTCTCCGGCGTCACCTCCATTTCGTCTGCGTTGAATTGGTTTGGCTTATCAGGGATGAAACTTTCCATTGTAGTTGTCTGGTTCTCAATGTTGTTAAGAACGAGCAAAGCAGCACTTACGGCTTCGCTTGTTGGAGGGTCATAGCTGCATGCCATTCACTACACTAACTTGCACTGAGTCGCACTTCCCCGGAAATGTTTCGATGAATTATTTGTCAGTAACACTTGTGTGATTCACTTCACTAAGTAATAATTTAGTATACTCGCGATGTAAACGGAGTGGCGAACTAGAAAGTAACGGGTTTATCGCAGCAGATGTGACAGGGTGGCACAGCAGAGCTCCGGCAGCCTCTCGCCGCCTCCGTCGGGCGATGAATCCCTTACATTGTGAGGCAAAAAGTAAATAGTACGCATGCGCGTCGGAAGGTTTCACGCTTCCTCCCTAATAAACTTTAGGTTGCAGACGGTGGCGCTATGGAAACTACAAATGTAGCATGCAAAGCTGATGACACAGTAGTCTTCATGATAAAGATATCACACAATCAAGATAAATATTACAAAAATCCTCAGATGATTTTGTACTTTGGTGTTCAGATGGCGAATAAAAATAAACCCCACAAAATCAACCCAAATATATATGTTAAAAAGACCTAAATTGCCCAATCCATTGAAAATTTTAAAAATTAAAGTGAAATAATAAACATTAGTCAGTGCGATATCTAAATACCCCACGATCAGAAACTCACCTGGGAATATCACAACAATAGCATTTTGTAAACATAGCTAAATTTTATCTCCTCATAAATAGCCACTGTATCCTTCACAGAATGAGAAATAACAATAATTAAACCATCATTAGCTTAAAATCACCAAGACTGGGGAGGTCCAGCAAGACGTATTACTATTAATATTCAAATTGTGCATAACAAAATTTTAAGATGTCAGTAAAAGGAGTTCACTGGTAAGTTTCAAATAAACAAATTAGAAATGAAGTACAAATATGAACCATAAATAATATTATTAGAAAATTATCAGAAAAAAGTATGAAGACTTAAGGCCAAATGTTCCGACACTAGTTCAATTTGTCGCCACCATGTAGCAGCACCAAAATAAGCCAAAATTAAAATACTAATAACGTCTGAACAAGTGGTCCGATTTCCAACCAGTAAACGTCATAGGATTAGTATTTAATATAAAATTTACGCTACAAAGTATCTTTGAAAAAGTTGAAAAATAAGTTTTGGAAGTTGTTGTGTTTGTTTGTTGTTTTTTTTTATAGTTTTGGGAAGAAATTTAAAACTGTGGACTTATAGCGCGATGGCGAATTGCTTCCTGAACCCAATGCCCTGTTAATCGTCCAAATCGGCTGAATAGGTGCGTCGTAAAGTGAAATTTGGAAAAATACAATGTCCCCCTCCCCCATGCCGCGCCGCCGCCGACACCACCGCCGCCGCGCGTGGGGGCGCTGGCTCGGAGGGGCATGGAAGCATTCCCTTAAGGGAGGCGGGCTGAGAGCGAGGCAGGCAAGCAGGCGGTTCTCCTGTGGCCCGACTGAGATTTGTCAGATAATTTTTTCGCTATTTTCCGCATCACATTTGTTTTACATTCTCGTATACGTATCTAAATACTGAGTAATATGTGTAGTATAGAGAAAGTTATATAAGGATGCAGAAAATCGATTTTGCGATTTCAACGAAATGCATTTTTTCGGGCGCTCTGATACCGAAAAAGTGTTGTTGTGTTTCAAAACGTCTGAACGTCTGTCTGCTCATCTGTAAACAATACTAGGGCCGAAGCTACAAGTATTCCCAGAATTTTATCAAAAGTGAATATTCATTTGTCGATCTGGCCAGTCTCAAATCTTTACGAGATCGAAAAATATTGTTTAAAATTTGGAGATACTTTAAATGACGCCCCAAAACAATCTTTTATATTATCTCACAAATGGTTCCAGTTTTTTCTTCGGATTTGTTCCAATAATAGATTACATTATGTTCTTTAGGTAGAATAGGAACTGGC
>BOPP01000213.1:1793473-1824830 GCA_017312745.1 Gryllus bimaculatus
TGTTCTCCGGGAATGAAAAACAAACGAAGTCTTTCACTGCACCCTAAATCCGTCGACCCACTGGTGGGGAACAAGCAGCGGTGGGATTGTCGAGAATTTTGCACAGGACAATTGTAGCACTTTGAGTATTCGCGCCGTTGCTCACCCGCGCCGGGCGCGCAGAAGAAGGTTAGTAGTGCGGAAAGAACATATTAAATGCACAACGCGACATGTTGAACGCTACGACGCCTGGCCGTGGGCAGAGCCTGGGGCGGCCTGCGGCGCAGCCCTCTCCATAAATATTTGATCCATTTCATTGTTTCGGAGGTGGCAGGGCAATAGCGTCGCAGCGGAGCGGGGAACCGGTGCGGGGCGCGGCGGGGAGACGATGACGCTTGGCCGCTCGGCCTGGGACACTATATTGACCGCGGACGCCGCCGTCCGCCACCGGGAGGACGCCCCAGGAGATGTCATTTTAGAGTTCACAGAGAGGCCCCTGTTGGCAGAGGAGCTGCGGAATCTCACCACCCAGTGAATATTCCAGCGCTGCCACAATTGCGGTTGCCGTTTTGTTTCTTTCTCCGCACTCGAAGTCACGCTCGTCACTCGTTCAACACCCCCTTTTCGTCGGGGGCATTCCCCTCCATCAGCGCTTCTTTGCTTAAGTTGTAGTAGCTTCGGGGCAATATTCACTGCCGTGTGTTCATACTAGCAAAAAAATATTCCTAAGTAAATAGTGATTTCGATTAAATAGCAGCCAAAGCGTCGGTTTTAACGAGCCTTTTCCTTTTCGAGTCATCGACAGCTAAAAATCAATTTCAGTTTTTATGTTTTAACTGACGCTGCTTGTTAAAATATTTTCTATTTTCGAAACGAATTTAGAGACAAAGTTTAGTGCTACAGAATGAGTAAACATTTTATCACAATCAGATGTGGTCAGTAGACATGCATTTCACCAAGCAATAATAAAAATGCTGAATAAAACAATTTGACAGGAGGAATAAAACCGATGTATAGTATTAGTCATGTGAGATATCTGACATAAAAATTCTTCAACAATAATTGATTAAACAATAATAATTTTCTAATGTAGTCTGCAACCATTTAGAGATTAGGTTTAGAGGTAGGATTTAGGACACTTCACAGGGTTTGGACTAGCCCCTGTTGAAGCATGCTAACTCGTTTTTTCGTAACAAATTTCACATGAGGTTTTACGCGGATTCAACGGGAGTTCAACCCGGAATCTCAGTGGTGAAAGGCAAGCGACTTCACCATTGAGCCACGAGGGATAATTTAATTTATTGAATTAAAACCAGGTCTAGAAATTAATTTCGAATTAAAATATTATAAATGTGATTTACCCTATTATCATTCGTGAATTGTTCATATGATAGTAGCCACTAGTGAATTAGCAATTCAAAAATTAGAAAACAATGGATATAATTCTAAAAATGTTCATGGTAGCGATGCAATTCTTAAATTTCAAGAATATTATCAATTACCATTAGATTGGAGAGTTAAATAGTAATACATTACATTTACTAGTTTTGTAAAAGTATATTAAAAGTGTTTGAAATAAGTCTACATCTTACTACGCTCAAAACTATCTTACTTGGCATCTACAGATTTCCAACAAAGCGAGCTTCAGATAATTTCTTGCTCTTAGAAAATGTAGAGATAACTCTCAACAAAATTAGTAATCTATATTTTCCATTGTTATAAGTGGAGATTTCAATACTGATTTTCTAAGCGAAACCCAGGAAAAAGAGCACTTTCTCAATTACCGCATTCTTTTAATTTAATTATTACAGATATGTACCTGCATGGAATACATTTAAATTACAAAAAAAACGATCAAATTATAATTAACAAAACCTCAAATAGATATGAAATAAAAACTTCTAATCTAGGTTACAGTGACCACGAAGCACAAATTCTTACAATTACTAATAACAGGAACACTGACACAATAAATAATACACGCATGTGCAGAGCATTCACTAGTTAACATATAATTATTTATAGACAACATGCTGAAAGAAACATTGCACACAGTTTATAACGCTGTTGACACAAATGAAAAAATGATATATTTTTCTCAAAACTTTCATTTCATTTTAACGTATGATTTCCTCTCAAAAAGAGAAAATTAAATATTTCACGGAAAAATAGTACTTGCATCACACAAGGAATTAGATCATAAAAACAAACAAACGTACGCTTTACTTTATTTCTCAACATCACAAACCATCACCCGGTTTTTATGTCTACTTCCAACAATACAAAAGAAATTTAAGGAAAGTAATAGTTCACTCAATAATAACTAAAAATAATCAGAATATTTTAACGCCAGTAACAAAGTTAAAGCAATGTTAAATATCGTAATAAATACGACCACATCATCTTGGTACTTAGTAGAGAATGTTGTTTTAAAGGATAATGAAAGAGAAGCAAATCCGGAAAAAGTGGAAATTCTCTTCTGTTGGAATATTTACGTACATTTATATTAGAGAAATTGTATTTACTGACATCTATAGGATTACTATGTATGTGTACAGTGACTGTATGTATATAAATGTATGCACGATGGGCATTCGATTATGCATGATGGGCATGAATGCGAGTGAGAAAAGAAAAAAAATTAAAAGAAGAAAATTAAACAATTTCAAGATCTCCCAATTAAAAATTTTTAAAAAAGCCTAAAAACTAACAAACCCCAAAGTCGGAATGTGTATAGTTATAGTTATGAGATAGTTTTAGTTTGTAAACAATAAAGCCTTCCCTAACTGCATAAGCCAAATCGGCTGCAGTTATTCATAATGTACCCCAAAGATAAATACATTCCTGCCTCTCCAGGGAAACTGGAGGGGGGAAAACTGAAAAAAAACCATTCGATTATTCTTGTCCCGAAGATTAAGCTGTATGGATGCAGCCTGCACACATATCAATAAAAAGAGTTTGTAAGTTCATGTGTTCTTATTTCATTTAACAATGTAGCAGTTCATTGGTTTAGAAATTTGTGAAGTAAAATTGTAGAAAACTAGAAGAAAGAAAAATGGCAGATGTAACGATACCAGTTGTTGATGGTGAGGACTATGGAAATTGGAAGAAATGTGTATTATGTGTATTTAAAATTGAAAAATTGTTATTCAGTTATTACAAAAAAACAAGTACAAACAAAGAAGATTGTGATGAGAACCATTTAACACTATAAATTACATATATAGCTCTATCACAAACAAAGAATTAGAGTTCGCGAGTGATACAGAAACTGCTTAAAAATCATGAAGACGTTTGACGAAATGTGTTCCCAGGAATCATACAAATAATTTGTCGCGACAAGTTAGATAAATTGAGATCAAAAGACTAGCAATCCGGAGGTATTTTTCAGTGAATTTGAGAAAGCAGTAAATAATTAAAGTGTGTGGGCGCTAAAGTATCAGAAAAGGAAAAATGGACTACATGTTGAAAACAATGTCAGAATCGTAGTTATATTGGTGATTTAATTGAGGTTGATAATGAAATTGAGAGATGAAGATCAAGTACGTTTCAGTACGAGTTTTAGTGTCAAGTACGAGATCCAATGCTTTCAACAGTGAAAGCAAGTCGCATGTCGAAACAGGAACAAAATTATTATCAGACTGGCCGAAGTAGAGGTCCTCGAAACGTGGCGAACAATTCAGACGAAACAATCGAGGTTTTTTCAAACAACAAGGAGGTTATAATAATTGGCAATGTGATCGTAACGAGCAGCATGGAAGCTATAACAACTGGCAACGTGGCCGAGGCGAGCAGCATGGAGGTTATGGTAACTGGCAACGTGGGCAGCGTGGATCTAGATGCGGTCAGTGATTATTTTTATCTTATAAATGGAGATGATTAAAATATTATGCATTTTTGATTTGAATGTCTGATACACTCACCAAATTTTGAATTATATGAAAGTATTTGTTTGGATGGTAAAGAGTATGAATTTTAATTCATGCGAATCAAACATCGTGTGCTGACGATATTATTATAATATGAATATGAATAAAATTGATGAAAACCCTAAAATTAATGATCAATCAGATTATGAAAATAATGGAGATGAAAATACTAAAATTGATTACAATATTCGAGGTAATACTCAAATAGATGAAATTACTTAAATTGATAATGGTACTAATACACACAATGATGATATCGAAATAGATGATAATGGAAGAACTGAAATCAATGATGTTGATTATGAATATGTAATTCATTTTTAATTTTGAATCAAATTGTCTCCAAATAATTTCGTAGTATAAAAATAACCAGTTTATAATTCTATTTTTATTCCCTCGAATAACGTATGTACGGTCATCTAAATTTTCTTCTTTAGATTCAATGTCGATGACTAATTTATTTTTATTTATTGATTTAGGTACGATATCCTCTTGATTATCTTCCATTTGGGATGAGAAATTTAATCTCATATTTTCTTCCTTAATCTTATAAATGTCTTCACTTTTTGCACTTCATCATTTTTAAATTTAGAATTAAATTCTGTATAATAATTCCTTGATAATCTTTTATTTTTTACATTTCATATAAAACGAAGGTGAAATCCAATTAGATATGGTTAATATAAATTCTTCAGTTACATACTGTCCTGATATAATCTTATTATATAGGCTTCTTTCCATTTATTTTATTAAATTGAGATGCCCTAGTCCGTGCACCTCTTTTTTCTCATATGGTATAAGTATTTTTTTCCTTCCATTTTCTAAATTGTTTACCTTCACTTTGACATAATTTCGTTGCATTAAATTATCCAGTTGACACACTTTCAAATTGTACAATATTTTATTTCTCAATCCATGAATTATGCGTTTGATCACATCCTAACCATTTTACATATACTTTGTTCAGGCGGCGAAATAGTCGAAGAAAAGTTGGGAGAGCATTTTTGATGGAAATGGCAATGGAACATCGCCTCTTCTATTACAGAAGTTATTGTCAGACAAGAGTGTTCTGGAAAAGAGATGACACACAATTGACAAGGATTGTTACTTAGAGAAAGAATTAACGAGTATTGAAGAAGAGGTTACAGTTACCTCTGTCCAAACGAAAACTGACCCTTTCCTTACGAATTCCGTGGCTTTTAGCTACTTGTTTCTACTACATCCAGTGCCTGGCACACTCTGGGTCGAACCTTGAACACGTTCAAAACGCTTTTGCTCTGCTTTCCGCATTAGCTTATCGTAACAAGAATATCCGGCGTCTGCGATAGAAAACTCATTTCGATAATGCCAATTTTTAGCTATCCAGGAGCTGGTGCGATCTTTCGGTGACGCTCCGAACTAATAGAAATAAGTTGATAATCGACTCCAAGGATTTTGCAGGAAGAAATGAATGTTTGGACGGCAGAGAAGAAATTCGCGATCTCGGAGGCGCCAAGTATAAAATGTATAATCTTTTCCTTTGAAACGCCTTCAGAGAACATCAAACGCCCTGTTAAAGAAGAAAAGGCGCCAAATTTGAAGTAATTTGGCCGGCCATGTCAACATACTTTTTTTTTGTTTTACCCCTTCTTCTATTAAATAGATATCTGAATATTGTTATTTTTGTAATTCATATTCATAAAACGATCCATGAATATCTTTAAGATGATTGACAATAGTATTGTAATGAATGATTTGAACAATTTCAAATATTTCCGTAGACCAATTATCAGTATATGATTGATCAAATACAGATTTTTATTTACATTCTCTTGATTTATCACCAATTATGAATTTCGGTAAATCAACCACTACCTTGAATATCAAACTGTTTCCACGTTCCAAGAACGATTTAACTTTCATCTAGATGTCTTAGAGAGTATAATTTCTTAGCGAGTATAAAATTTGCAGTTGCACTTACATTTAATCCTCATTTACTTTTAACCGGTAATGCCCATGCATATTTTTAAAATAGATAAATAATTGTTCAAATATAAGCATATCCGTTATTTATTTTTGATTTATCTTTTCATTGTCGTGTATTTATTTCTACTAGATCTGTTTGCCATAATTCATCAATTACTAATGTTACAACTTTACGCCGTAAAATTTTTTAGGTATACGTTTCTGTAATTCAACAATAATAGTTTCTCGAGTATTTAGTTTTATTTACAAATTTACTTTTGTCTTTCTACAATCTGTAAATATACCATCTATTCTAGATCTTCCATTTTATGTTGTTTCCCGTTTAATTTGAAAAGTATCAGTATTGTTGTACATATCCAACAATAAGTATCCATTTATGTGACTTATAATTAAAATGAATTATTGCTTGAATGAATAATTCAAAAAAGGGGTATGTTTTCAACATATTAACTGATTTGCAAAAATATTTTATCTCCTTTACTGAACCGTAATGGTTGCTATAACTCGTATCCATTTTCTTCACCATGATTTTATACAAACAAGATATAAACACATCTATATTATAATCTAAAAATAATAATATAAATCTAATATAACAAACTAAATCATAAAATCTATATTTATGTCAAACTTTATGACTTGAACATTGTTTGGAACTTCAATATATGTATCACGTGTAGGTTTTCTAGACCTATAAAACTTAAATTCTTTTTTATTTTTCAATGATGCACGTATTTTTACAAACATAAATGCATTATTTATCAAATATCTTAATATTACTTCATCATAATTTTGAATAGTATCCAGTACACGATGCACACTATTTTTTAACTGTTTAACATTTACAGCTTCATCCTTAGAACATCCAGCACCTACATTATGTACTTTTTATAATGAAAATTATAATCTTCAGTTGTCAGTCATACCATATATCTTGAAGCATTTATTATATTGAAAGTATGACATGTAAGAATAATTGATATCCAGATGCATAATTTAAAAGTTTTGATTTAATATACATTTATCTCATTTTTTAAATATATTGTTTTAATCCTTTTTTATCAACATCACCTAATGATTATACATTGAGAATTAAATCTTTTAACTCAATATTTGCTTCGAAATGATTAATTTTACAATTGTAAAATATTTCAAAAAGATTGATTCTAAAAGAAAAAAATAATTCGTTTTGTACTTAATTTACCAAGTGTGTTCCATTCTGCAGGTGATTATCTCCTGTTTCTATCTTATTGAACATTTTCTTGAAATATCTCACAATCACATCGCCGCCATATTTCAGGAGCTCCATTCTTATATTTCCTGGTCCTGGGGCTTTATTGTTTTTTGCTTTGAATAGTGCTTTATTAACATCATCCTCCGTTATTTCAAAATTGTTTTTCTCCAGATCTCTTCTCCTTCACATTCTGGTCTACTTTCTTCATGAAGAGTTGACTAGTGGTGTGCCCATTTTTGTGAGGCGTACCATGCTTTTACACGCATTAGTTCTTTTCATTTTCTTGGTAATTTTCTATGCTTCAGATGATTTATTCTATCCACAGATCCATCGATATAGTATGTACATAACCTATCCCAATGTTCATTTTTTTATTCTTATTCTTCTTTTGTCAGTAGAATTGAAATTAAAAGTGCGTATAAATTAAATTTTGATGCTGTAGATTATATTAGGTTTTCAAAATCAAATTGTTTAAAACGAACTTACGAAATAATATTTCAAAATTCATTCCACTTGATAAAATTGATGTACATTTTAATTGTGCTGATGGGATTTTAATTGTGCATCATTTAAACCTTATCTAAATTATCGAAACCCTATTATTTAATAACCATCTTATCCATTATTTTTAGCTCCTTGTCATAAAATACATCTTTATGTTCGAATTACTGATGAACACAATAATGAATTAAATTTAAATGGTTCTATGGTCACTGTTATTACACAATCAGGCAATAATCTATTTTAATTATTATAAATTGAGAAAATTTAAATTTATAGATGGCAATCGTTTCCTACTAGTCGTAGTAAGTATAATATTTGACCATCTAATAAAACGACAGATATTTATGTGAATGTAGTACATGGTTGGATTCATTTCGAAAGAGCAGAAATATATATCGCATACCCACAATTGATCTATTTATTCAGTATATGAAGGTAAATCAAATGTTAAAGTGATAATTTTGTATAGTATCGTAGACTTTCACGGCCGGAGTTAATAGAAGGTAGATTTTCCGGGCTGGTAGGCCGTGGTCCGTTGGCATTGTTGGGCCAAACGTTTCGTCCATGTCTGCGGTGGACATCTTCAGTGGCGGCAGGGTCACGGGCGCAGTGTTCGGGGCGACGGCTGGCTGGCGACTGGCGACGCGCGGGCGCGGTTTTTATAGTCGGCGGGAGGGTGGGTGATAATTTTGTACCTTATTTATTTTCATCTATTAGCGTTAAATAAGGGGGTGAAAATATATTTTATATAATCTGGAATGTTTTACAAAAATATACTTATTCAACAACTGAATTAATTCCATAAGATGTTGCTGGTTTTAGTTCTAATCCTAAAGGAAACGATAGATGGTGAAGTTTTGTATCCATTGAGATTATTGGGAGAAGTTTTAAAAAAATTAAGGAAGTTACTTGGGAAGGTGATTTGTCGATTTCATTTGGTTTTTCACTTGGTCTTCTACTATGAATGACGTTTTATACCGATGGATTTTGAAAGTGACTTCAAGTGACAGCTTTCAACGGTGATCAACCAAAAATAACAGTATGAAGGTGCATTTGAAACAAAAGATGCAATAGTTTTTAAAGAATGCTTCATATATCTGTGAAAATTGTTTTGGTATCTGACAGCATTTAAAATTCCCGCTAACAGTGACGTAAACTGGTGCAAGAAGCTCATTGGCTGATGCCGGGTAGGCTGCGCAGCGGCTCATCCATTTTCTTTGTATCATGCTACCAGAGAAAGTAGTGCAGTGAGGTGAGAAGAGGAGTAGGGAGGGTGCAGTGGTGACGCGCCGCGGTGACCGTGAGAAATCAAACAGGGAGGCGCTTTCTTTCCCCGCCGCCCTCCCAACGCCCTCTGCGCCCGTCCATATTATGCACGCTGAGAAAAAGGCAACATGGTTTGGCCGAACATACTATTTCATTCACATTTCTCATTCACAATATCATAAGGTTAATACCACAATTAATACAAGAGAAACATTAAAAATATGTATTGTCAAGCACCATGTCTCCCACTGACCGCAGAACATCTGTTGATAGATTGTTTCCGGGCGCGTCGATTCCTGTGGTCATTAGACCCGTGTGTGTGTGTGTGTGTGTTGTGTGTTTCCATTAAGAGAGGTGGCGGAGTTCTTCCTCTGCAGAATGATGAGGTAAAGCCCCGACTTTCGGATTGCGGGGTGATCCGCAATCAGGAATTTCCTAACAGGGGGACCTCCCCAGCCGGGACACGCTCTCAGCTTCCGACATATGTGGTAGTGAAGATAATATACGTGTAAGGGAGACACGGAAGAGGAAAGAAAGACCGCGGGCTATTTCTTAGTGTTCTGCTTCGGTATTCGCCTGGCGTTGATCGGAGAATCACGGGAAACTACCAATCAGAGCAGCCGGCCACTAGAATTATCTTCCAAACAGTGCCCGACTTCGACTGAGCTATCTAGCTATCGTCGAAAATTATGATGCAGTCGGGACACGAATCCTAGAACCTGCTTGCCATTCGCACAAGAGTGTCATTAATTGATGTCCTGAGCCACCTAAGCCATTTAGAACATTTGTAATTCCGTCGTTTCAGCTCATGATAGACATGCAACTGTTAAGAATATTTTTATTCTCATAGAGAATTACTCTTATTATACACAACCTTGCAGACTAGTTTGAAAACATTTCTCCAGGTTTATATATCCTTGGAGAAAATTTAACTAGGTTGGGACCTGAAAGTTTATAACACCTTGCCTGATATCACAAAATATTTTTCGTTCGCCTCACCTCCTGGTCATTAGACTCCGTCTTACAGCACGGAGAAAGAGAGAGCTGCTTCGTATCTGCGCTCTATTGTAGAGGTAGGTAGTGAATGGTGCGCTATACGCTGACCTACGCTAGAGTTCTTAGTATAGAGAGTACTGCATTCCATTTTTCCAACAAACCCGCTACTTTATATAACGTTTTCGGGAGAATTGGAACTGTGTAGTGTTCTGTGCGTTGACAACCATGAATATATTGTTTGCGTGCGTTGAGAACCAATATTAATTTTCTTAAAAATCTCCTTGTCACCAGTAATAATAACTTCCCTTCAGCTCCTGATTTCTGCCTGGAGGGGCTATCGAGTGAGAGGATATTATATGGTGGCGATTGCCCTACTCTCTGTCCTTAGGGTTTCTAACCTGCGCAGCCCCTGGGTCGCCCTCGTTGCTGGCCTGAGCGAGAACCTTCTCCGAGCATGCTGCGCTGCTGCTAGTGCCACTGCTTGCTTGTAGTATGTTATATCAATAACATAGTCTACGGGCGGCGCACTTCCACCCGTCACTCAGCGGTACATACACCTCCGTAACCCCGGCATTGGTCTTCAGTTGTTATTTGCCACAGGCAGCCGCGCAATGTGCCTGTCGAAGTGTAATAGCACTCTACAGCGTCGTGAGGCGTTTCAGAGCCAAGACCGATAAACAGCTTAATGTTACTCTCAATCTCCACTAGATGCTCCTATCTACATGCGAGCAAAGCCATCCTGTAAGTGAATATCTCACGCTTCGATTAATTGATTGATGATTCCGGGGGCGCAATATACAAAGGTCGTTAGTCCCGTAAGTGTAGTGAATGTGTCACCTAGGAGAAGACCACTTGATGCGATCCAGCCCCGACCTACTGTCGGTTAGCTCAGATTTGCGCTTAGCGTAGTTCTCCCACGAAAACCGCCCCTGCCGAAACAAGCTCTAAGCTCATGACCTATCTCCCGACACGGTGGTAGTGTAGTAGTGGTGGCGTAGTACCTAAAACTGTAAGGGGAGGGAAAGAATAAGTAAGAGAAAGGACAGATCGCACGCGCAGTCCGTGGCCTGTTTGTTACCGTACTGCTTTGCCATTCGGCTGGTGTTGATCAGCAAAAAACACGGAAAACTACGATCAGAGCAGCCGACTGCTAGAATTCTCCTTCAGACGGCGGCTGAATTCGACCTAGCTATCCAGCCAGTGTCGAAAATCCTGCCACTATCGGGACTCAAACCTGGGCCCTCCAGGTCAGCACTGCAGTGACGCAAGTTGATGTTCTAAATTATTGTACGGTCCAAGAAATCTTGGGGGGCACGCCCCCAACAAATCTTCAAGCTCCACCTCACCCGGTCTCACGCTTCGGCTCACATTTCCCACTCCCATCTCCCTCCACAATTGTAGGTAGTATCTCCACCTCCTACTTGCTTGTTTTTATAGGGGGAAGCGCCGCTACGTTCCGGTCACACGTATAATCTGGCTGGTCCGTTTCTTTTGTCCGTAAGTCGAGTAGAGAGAGCCGCCCTTGTGTTGAGCAAGCAACCGCTCTGTCTATCGTGCAGTGTCGCACATCTGTTCAAACAACAGATTAACAGTTTCGTTTCGTGGACGTATCTATATCCTATGTGATATATCTTACTTCTGTGGTGGCGCATCCTCTGTCATTGTCGTTTCGTCTTAGCCTTATCGAATCACCCCTCTCCTTCTCACCTCTCGGATCTGTTCTTACAACTCTGTGTCACGCAAAAATATTTTGTATCCTAATTCCGTCCAGCAATTTATGCACCACGCTCTCGCGGAACCATTTATGTGAACAAATTTTCATGTTAATTAACACGACGTATAGATTCTCAAAGTAGTTCAGTTCTGCAAAATCCGATACATTTTGATGTGTATTTTATGCTCACCCTACGAGACAAGACCACAAAGAAAAATAAAATACTACATTCATATATCTGCACAAAATTCTATTTTAAAAGGAGATATATAAATATTAAATGTTTTAAATCAACACTGCTTTGCAAATAAAATGTCAGATACAGTTTATATTCTGTAGTTTAACAATTGTGTTAACAATACGACATCGATGTCGATGCATTCAAAACATCAATGTTTTTATGGGAACATTGATATATTAGAGTCGATGTTTATTAACATCCATATTTTGTGCTCGATAATTTTACAGTTTAGATATTTTGTTTACGAATGAAATATGCCTATAATTGAAATTTTGTAAAAGATAAAATATGATATATTAACTGATTAGTTTATATATAGCACTGGTAGCTTATGTGTTCAAACCAAACAAATGCTGTTTGTACTACGATCACCTGTCAGACTCTCTCGTCCGAGATGACCTCGAAGACCAGATATTTCCTAAGTCTTTCCTCTTAATTCGCTCATGGAGAGACGATCAACGGATGCGCAGTGGCTGATGGAATCCTCCCATATCCTTCTTCGAACTTAGGTCTGACCCTTTGAGATGGCGGTACCTAAGTTGTGATCATTGTTATTATTACATTTCCCTCCATTTTATCTATTGAGCTCACTGGTAAGAATGTAACGTGAAGGAATCAACTGGCTGACAATAAAACCATCATGTATGCCTCTTTCTTAATGGTATTAAATTTCCCACGTAAAGTACCGCGAAACGTGTAACGAATCCGTGTAACAAAATGAGAAGCAGAAGAAACTGGTGAAATAGAGGGACTAGAGAGCCTACTTCAAATCCCCATGGGCCGACATTCTTCTGGATTGCAAAACCGGAGCAGAGAATGCACTCCCCCACGGTCCTCCCTAGATCCGCGATGCGATTCGTCGCGGTGGCCGGGGAGCCCTTCTGAATGGTTAACTGATGATACCGGGTGGGATATCATCTGAACTTCTAAGGTCATTAGTCCCGACAGTGTCGTGCATGTTTTCCTCTGGTGGTGGGAGGTGATTTTTCCCCGTCGGATAAAACCGGCGCCGACCTTCATGTCAACTTTGGAGGGTTTCTGCAACGAGATGCCTCCCACCAGCAGGGCACCGCCTCAGCCGGGATAAGCTCTGAGCTCTCAATTGATCTCCAGGCACGTGTGGCAGTGCAGTTCATGTGTGTATAAAGAATGAGGATAGTTCAAGGAAGAAAAAAAGAAAGATCGTCGCGATCCGTGGCCCATTTGTTAGGGTAGTGTTTTGGCATTCGCCTGATGTTGAAAACACAGAAAAGTACTGATCAGAGCAACAGCCCACTAGAATTCTTTTCCAGACAGCGACTGAAATCGATCTAAATATATTTCGGCTAGTGCCGAAAATCCTGCCACCGTCGGGACTCGAACCTACGATCTCCCAATCAGAGTCCCTGCAGTGACATCAGTTGATTCCCTGAGACACCTCTCGTGGTCCAGCTGCTGAGCTGTGCAGGTGCGGCGAAATAACGAAGTGTTGGTGGGCAGGGCGGGCCGGCGGGGCGTCCTCAGCCGTAAGCGGAAGGTCGCTAAATTATTTTCCCTTCGCGGGTGGTGGTGGTGACGGAGGTGGCGGAGCGATGCATTATGCATGAGGCGACAGACCGTGCGCGGACTGGCGGTGGAGGCAGAGGACGAGGCAAGTCCGCTCGGAAAGGCCGGAATCCAAGACGGTCGCCGCACCGAGTAATCGGTAGGGAACATTAACAAGGCCGCGGCGACGCCGAGCACGTGCGCCGGAGATACCCTATTCACAGCTCGTCAGAACATTTGTCATGCAAACGCTTTTGGGTCCACTTAGTTTATCTTCTTTGGTGAGACCTGGTCTCTCAAAATTCCGCTTGATTCAGGTTCAATGGAGTAAAATTCATGTCTGTGGGACAAATTGCTTCATGAACACCCTGGTATTTTGCAGGAACTAATTGCGAAAATTGTTGATGTCCGTGCAAGGTCGCAAAAGAGTTGCTGAAGAACTTTACAAGTACAAGAAACGAGGTAAGCTAAGTACTTGCCTCTGGCGTTTAGTTGAGATCCATATTGAACTGTTGATTATTACGATTTTCGGGATTTTTGATCATTTCCCGAATATCTTAACTTTCTTCTGAGAGGGTTTAGAGCTAGCAAGAACCATAAAGGACTAAGACTATCTCTCTGAAAAATTCCTTGTTTGATCCTTAGTTCCTTAGTGATACAGCTGCCTCCAGCAAATGAGATTTTTATCTTTGTACGCCAAGTTGCCATGCATTGTTGGATTAGGTTGACATTCTGTGCATTTACTTCGTAGAGACGATGAACAAACAAAAGCCACGAATGATGTATCCATTCAAAAGTGTCAGTATAGTTGATCCATCTTATGTAAAATGTTGAGGTTCTTTTCTTGACTTGACTGACTACAATTGTCTACTATCAATAATTCTGTGCAATCTTTAGTACCCTTCCTGTAACCATTTTGCTCTAGTGCCATAAAAATGTTGGTCTCTAGATGTAAATTCAGCATATCCCATAGGTAAAAATGTTCTATTTTGTGAGACACATGAGATAGTTGTCAGAGTCTTAGTATAACTAGACTTGCATATCATAAAAATAACTCCCTCAGTAAAAGACTCCCGGAGTCATAGTTGGACCGTTGAATGCGGCTTGAAATTACCTGACCAGAATTGCATGAGTAAAAAGATTATACTTCCACAAAAAATGTTGAATCTCATCAAAATGTGGTGCTTCCCTGTTCTGAGTTTTCCTGACTTAATTGAAGATATATCTCTGTGAAGGGGTACATTTGAGGTATATCACAAGACTTCCATTCCTCTTCTGTTGTCTAGTAGGCTCCATCATCATGAGTCCTGGGAATGTTCCTTCTCCAATATTCTTCCATTTTGGAGCTTTGAGAGCTGTTTCTGTAACTTTCTTTGATCGTTGAGATGTCTGAAAATGTCTTCTTGTCGCATTAATACATAACATTCTGTTGTCTTCGTTTCTTTGCTTTGTATTGCTATATATGTTGCGTTGCTATATATTTTTAAACGGCAACTTGAGGCTACGAGATGCAGTGATACACATGTCTGTCCCTCTGCTCGAAATTTGTCTGGATTCTTCGAATTCACATCTTTCGTTCAATCGCCTTCTCTGTATTGAAGACCTTTCTACAGGTGTTGTCAGGACCTATAAAAAAGGTAGTCTTACCGGAGAGGGCCTTAGTCTCTCTGAAATGTTTTAATCTTGCATTCAATACGCATCAACCTAGAGGGTTCGGTAGGCTTGGTGGACTTTACTGTCTCTTTGGATATTTTCAACTGATCATTTATAGGATTACCAAGTCCCTGTACAACACCAAGGGCTGCGCAAGACATAGCTTACCACTGCCCCAAGCGATGTCGATTGTTCTACACCAACCTTGAGCAAGATACTGACAGACTCCATCGCCACATTTGTAGGAGGGTCGTATCCCACTCATAGGATCCGAGGTCGGAAGGATACAGTATACGTATCAATACAGTAGCGCAGCTCAGCCCGTTTTGTAGCCGTTTACGGATCCGTTTACAGCTAGCGATCCTGGTGGAGACGAAGTATAGCTGTTACAGAAGTATACAAATTTGTTTGTGAAATTGCATTTATTAATAACTCGTTAAAAACTTAAAAGATAATTCGTGTTTTCTTGACTCTGATACTGCTGAATACTGACTCTAATACTGCTGATTTATCTTCCCTATATCTACCTATTTCGCTAAAGAAATAATACTATTCCATTTAACAATCCAAACAAACAGGTCAATATCTATAAAATAATAAATGCTATAAAAATCTCATAATAAAAAGTTATGAGTCGTAATGTCCAAAATCGTTAAAATCGGTATAATTCTATCTCAATATAGAGCGTTTAAAAAATATTCGAGGGAGACGTTTAAATTGACTAATTCTGTATTCCATTTCGTATCAATAAATTAAATTTTAGTGATAGAGTTAATGGTTAAAAATTCAGCGTCAAGAAAACGAGAGGCTGAATCGACGTGAAGAAATGGTGCGGGACTCTCCCTGCACAGCCTCGATGATAGCACAGCTGAGCGGAGGTCAGCGGGGGTGATTGAGAGAGAGAGAGCGGAGGTGAGAACGGATGAGCAAGGGTGGGCACGCGTGACTGCGAGTGAACACGGATAACGCGGGTGAATGTGGGTGCGCGAAGGTGAGAACGCACTTGATGAACGTGGGTGAGAAAGGATGAGCACGGGTGACTGCGAGTGAACGTGGGTGAACGCGGATGAATGCGGATTAACTCAACGCAAGTGAAACGGGATGAACGCGGATGAACACGGGCTCTTGGTGGCAAGGAGGCTGGCAAGCTGGTGGAAATGGGGGGAGGGGGAGGAAGCGCAGAAGGTACCGCACCACCCTCCACTCGCCTCCCAATTCCAATTTGGTTTTATGCCTCCGCGCGTATTCATGAAGCTTGTCTATGTGGATAAAACGGCAGGTTTTAAACTGAATTTAAATTGGCTCGTTCTCGTAACGACCTTTCTTCCCCTGAAAAATGATGGCACAGATTAATTAATAAAATCATCAAATTTATTAGCAAGAGGTCTCTTTATAACGCGTTTTATTTCGATGGAAAATAACAAAAAAAAGAAGGCCGGTTAATAGAGTAATTTATAGCCTGGCGCTCTTGTTGAGCGCGGTGGGCGGGAGGGGCGAGGCGGCGGCCCGGGCGCGGCGTGCGAGAGGCTCCAAATTGCCTCGTTCCGCGCCGGTACTGCGCGTGCGAGGCGGAGGGAGTGGGAGCGGAGAGGTTCTGATAGGCGCTGGCAAGGAGGCGGCACGCCACCGACACGGGAATCTGAACGTGTATAGACGACAGAGATGGAAGCAGAGGCAATGGCAGAAGTGAGTTTGTGAGGCGACTCCGGAGAACAAGAATGAAGGTTGATATTTATACGAAGTACTTGAGGTAATAGCAGAGGCAAGTGATGTCGGTTTGGAATTTTATAAAAGCATAAAGAAGTAGAGGCGTAGAAAACAGGAAAAGCAAATGTGTGACAAGAACGAGGAAGAGGGTTTACGATGAAAGAAAAAAGAGGAAGATACAGGTAGGCAACTACAACTGAGGAAGCGGCATACGCTCCGATCTTTTTTTATAACGGCGTTTAGTCAAATTTCAATTGGCCTATTATAATTAGTTTTATACGCCTGCGCCCTGTCATCAGTTGCTGGTGGGACGGAACGTTAATAGAAAGCGAGCGATCGCCGCCGCCGACGCTCGCCTCCGCGCTTCTCCCACCTCACCTCGCCACGCCTAGCGGTGCCACGCGTCGAGCCTCACCACGCCGCCACTCCGCCCTGTGCGGGCCCGCCACGACCCGCCTCACCCCATCCCGCCCCACACCGCGCTGCTCCGTACTTCTATACTCCGCCTCGCCCTTCCCCGCTCCTCTTACGGTACCGCGTCCTGCTCCGCAACATCCCTTCGCGCATTCCTTCCCGGGACTGCTCCCTGCCGCCGCTCCGCGCCATCCGCCCTCCCCACCTCGTCCCGCCCCGCCCGAGCCAACCGCACCACGCTCCGCTCAGCGGCACTGCCACGACCCCCTGCCACCCACCCACCGCCAGAGATGCGGTGCCCGCGTCAACTTAACTGGCGTCAAGCGTGGTTATCCGGCCTTCTTTTGTGGCTAATTGCGAGACTTGATTGCGTTTTTATGCATTGTTCTCAACTCAGCCGATGACCAAAATATGGGGGGACTGTAAAGGCGGCGGCGGCGCGGCGGCCTAGCCCCAGTTGCTGCTCATCTGGTGGTGACGGGTTTCAGCAGCCGGCGGGCGGTGCAAAAATCGCTCGAGCGCATGTTAAATACATGTTCGAGCGCTCAATTCAAGAGTCCATGTCCCATCACGTCCTACGTGTGCAGTCGATGCGCTGCACGCACGCCGACCCACTCTCCCCCACATTTGAGATCTTCCGAAGCGAATGTATTTTCTTTCATTTCCGTGCATGTTCTGCTACCAAAACATCCTTGTTAGGTATTTTCGCCGTGTTAGGTATTTTTTGAAACAAAATTTTATTGCAAAATTTTATTATTGTTCGAAATCAACATCCGTTGCCAATACTTGCTGTAATTATAACAGACTTGCATCTATCTCAAGATTGATGATAGTGAATTTTTTTTTTTGTAAATTTCAAACAACATTTGTGTGTGTACAAACAACACAGTAGTCAACAAACAACAGTGTAGGTAGTCAACAAATATTAAATAGTAACCAGAATTGGTAGTTAACAAAAATGAAATATTAAATAGATAAGACTTATTTAATACTCCCGAACACCAATTGCAAACACACCAAAATATGCAAAAAACTTCCCTAATTTACCTCTCTGATGTCATTGCATTGAAATTCCTACCGGTTTCTGTTATCTTCCGCATGATTTGAACAAAGCAGCAATATCCAGGGGTAACTCTCTTCCTGCTACTCCGGCGCGCCTACCGCCCACCCGTCGACCAGAACGCCCCGCCCACGCGACTGCCACTGCTACTGCCGCCGCGATTCTCGCCGCACGTACTGATCCTCCCATTAATTAGTTCAGCACTTCATTTGTCAGGGTAGCCGATAACAAGCTGGCGTTCCCATCGCCCACTTTTTCTCTACCCCATTCTTCATTAAGCTTTTTGCGAGCGCTTAAAAATGTCGGATTAGCTTTCATCTGCGAGCGCGACCGTGAAGACGAGCGTGGCACAATGCCATATGTATAACATTCAACACTGCCCACCTCTTATTCCGACACGCCTTGTGTTCTTAGAGGTGCGCTCTCTCTCTCTCTCTCTCTCTCTCTCTCTCTCTCTCTCTCTCGCTCTCTCTCTCCTCATCTCTCTCCCTCTCCCTCTCTCTCTCTCCCTCCTCATCTCTCTCCCTCTCTCGCTCTCTCAAGATGTAGAAAATTCTTATAGAAATTTAAATTGTAACATCAGATGATTAATAAAACTGATTGAGTACATTACATTCTTGATAATTTACATGTGCAATGTGAACTATTGGTGACATTAATGCACTTTGAAAATTATATTTACAATTCAATATCCAGAAAATCATGGATGTAGTTTTGTGACGGTTGCGTTTTAAGAATACCTAAGAAGTATGGGGAAATATGAAGTGTATAATAGGAAATACCATGAATGCGCTGGAATTTATCTGCAAATTTCTAATGGGCGAGATACTTTATACGTCTACCTCCCGAATGAATTCTGTCCAACAAAGTTTCAGAATGTTTCAAATGCGAATTATGTAACCTCCTTTGACTGATGTATCGCAGCTTATGATTGCCCACTAGACAAAAACGGTAAAAACAACCGGACAGAAAAATATCACAAGACTAATTTCTAATGTGTCCAGCAATTGAAAGAAATCTATGCATCTTTCAGTCCTGTGAGAGTTGTCTGTGGTTTCATTACATACATATCCAAGAAATTAGAAAAAATTCTAGAAAATGAAAATATCCATTTTCATTGAAACGCAAATATTCGTCTCTGTTAATCCGCCAACTCTCAATCCGCGCACACAGATTGAATTCTTATATTCAATGCGTCACTCCTTATGAGACATCTGATGCCCAGCGACAGCAAAGCTTCACGAAAGAGACCCGCCGACGTGATACATTTGTTATTCACGAGTTGTGTTACAGCTTTTAAGTAAGTGAGCAAGTAACGAGTTATGTTACGGTATTAAGCAACTCTCGATATTTTTGACATGTAAAGAACTGTTGAACTATCTGTATGTATTGTAATGTGTTATTGCAGTATTCGTGAAGATTATTTTGTTAAAATATTTCATTTAATACATGGTATACGATAGTATTTTATTAGTAGTTTTTGAGCAGTGTGCTTCTTTGTGGGAAACCATTGCATTCTAGAGAACATGGTCTTGTTCTGTAGAATTGTTTATTCTGCATATCACTAGTTTTATATCATTACCCGATGTTTCTTTAAAATGAACGGAAATACTAGATGTAGGGTTAAACGCTATTTGCGTTAATTTCATATAGTCAGAATACAGTTTATTTGTTGTTACATTTTACTCCTCGGAGCACTCTTGAAACAGTTTATAATGTCGGGAGACTTCACCCTAAGCTAGTAGAAGAAAACATAATCAATTTTTATATCCTGAATGTTCTTAGAACGCATATATATTTCGTTTAGAATGACTATGTCTATTGAAAACATAAAATGCGCTATATAAACATTAAAGATGAGAAAAAACATAATCAAATTTATCGCAATAGCAATAATTTTTCAACGCAGCAATGATTTAGCAATGAAATTTGCAAGTACATTCTATCAAATAGCTCCAACAATGCACAATTCTAATGGCAAGACAATGAGAGGGTGCAACTTGTGGTGAATTAAACTCAGGCATTTATGAGTTAAAGCGTTGGAAACACCACCCTAAGCTAGCAGATGTTAATAGAGCATCAAATTCTCCGCTAAAAAACAAACACAATTGGGTATGGGTTCGCCAAAGTTACACGCTTTTAGATGTTTTCGAATAAGGTGTATGAAATGTCTTTATATCGCAATGTTTCTTTCAGGCGGGTTGGACCAAAAACTATTTGAAAATGAAATATGAAAAATTTGTTTGAGGTAACCGTTGATATGACCTTTACTTCTGCAAATATCGGAAATTATAGAGACGTGTAATTTCCAAGAGACACAATAATACTTACTAACTCTCCGCTATTGGCTCTAGGCGGGAAAATCCGGCAGGCACTTCTCAAAACACGCGACACGGCTCAAATGGAAACTCAGAAAGCGCGGGTCAGTGGCAAATTGAACGGCGCAAGTGAACGGCGAGGGCCACTCGGTCTGCATCACAGCACCTGCCGCTAATTGGCACCGACAACGCACGCAGTGGAGAAGGGGTCAGGGCGAGAGCGGGAGCGGGGGCGGGAGGCCAGAGGCGACGGTGGCCGGGGGCGTGAAAACAGCAGCGCGGGAGCCGCGTACGGGGGCCCTCTACAAACCACTTAGCCGGGCTAATGACAGGTTATGGAGCTGCCGGTAATTATATTGCTTTCAGCTCCTTCGTAAGAACGGGGCGGCTGCCCAATTCCCGCTCGCTTGTTGGACACTTCACCAAATTAGTATTTAGAAAAAAACTAGACAGAATTTGAGGTTCACCGAAACAAAAGTAACAAGAAGAGCGACCCACCATCCCGAGGTATAGCATTACTGGATACTTAGATCCTAAATTGCTACTTGATTGGATGGTTATTTTCACTTACGAGCCAATCAGAGCTCCGAATGTGTTGCTTACAACGTTATCAGCGTGCGACACGCAAAGGCTCACGACAAATGAATGTGGCTAGCCGCTTCCATTGGTTCTGCCGACTCAGGACCCAACCCGCCGCCTCCAGTCCCCTCTGGCGCGCACGTGGCACCAAACGAGCGCCTGGCGCTGCCCTCCCTGCACTCCTCCGAACAACCTTTCTTCACTTCGCTTCCATCCTGCCTTGGGTTGGAACCGTATGTCATGGATGGTCAACCTTTGATATAACATGCGCCAAATTTTCACAAAAGACATGACTGCGCCTTACAAATCAAGTGCCTTGAACTTTCTCGATACGTACCATAGAGAACGTTAAATACTGCGAAAAACCTATTTCGATGGTTTATGAAATTAGATCGACAATAGGTCCCTTTTATCAAAAATGTGTTTTTTTTATTTCAAAACGTCTACCCATCTACGAGCCTACACTATCGCCGAAACCATCCAGAGAATTATCACAAAAATGTGTCCTCTCTAAACGATCTAGCTGAAGTATCGGTCCCTTGCATTTCATATTGTCGTTCGCATAATTTTGAGTGGGATCATGAAAATTAAAACTAGTGGTGCTAAAACAGCACTACTTTCTCGCAAAACTGCGAGAACACCGATGATGCACGATGCGTATTTTAGCCTTAAAAAGACTACTAGCTTAAATTAAAGCAAAAGAAAAGGCAGCAATCATTATGTCTTCTGTTATCAGTGCGGCGTTACAATTGGTTACAAGCAAGAAAGACCGTTAATTCGTATGGTATACACATTTTACCAATTCGCATTGTTGATACCGTTAGCACGAAAATGAAAATAGAAAAACATTGTTTAAACAAAAATTAAAAATTGCCTATATTTAATGAATAATTAAGTGAAATACTCAAATTTTCAAAAAATTGTACATGACCTTATTTCAAAATCTCTCTTTAAGGAATAGATTTTATTAAGAGAAAAACTTTAATATTTTAGTTGTAGGAAGACACCGAAAAAAGTTTTGAATATTTTTCAATTTTCGTAAATTCCAACGTTTTAACCAACATGAGAACTACGCCATTCTCTTAAACGTCCTTCAGGCTAGCCAACAATAAAATTTAATCAAAATCAATGGCGCCATTTTGAAAAAATTGAAAATGTCCCAGGGGTTTCATGTAAAATTTCTTCCAAAATTGAAATCAATTATTATCTAATAATATAAATATAGAGGTGTAGAAACTGCGTATTTTAACGGCGAATTAGATCGTTAGGTTTGTATGAAGATTCCCGAGGAAATGTTACTAAAATGAAACAAAATTCTAAAACTAAAGAAAAGTCTGTATAGATTTCCGGGAGATTGGTTTAAAAGACATTCTAACATACTGAAATAGTGTGTAATGAGACCTTTTACAATGGAGCATATTTGTAAATAAAGATTGAATATTTTAAAAAAACACTTGTGGACAAAAACCTTACAGAGACAACCCGCGAGCCAGTTCCAATTGACCAGCGAATGTTCTTTTGGTAAAAAATACAAGTTGTTTAGGCACTAGTGTTGTTAATGGACGGATGAATGTTTTTAAGAAACGCTTTTTCAAACCCCAAAACATATTTCGGTTGAAATCTTAAAATCGATTTTCTACAGCATTACTTAACTTACTATACTTGTACTAAATTACGTGTATGGCCCTGTATGTACACTGGCATAACAAAAGTTATGGGATACCTCCTAATATCATATCGGACCTCCTTTGGCCCGCCGACGTGATGCAATACGACGAGGTGTCGTGTACTCAGCAAGTCGTTGAGTCCCCTGCAGAAATATTGAGCCATGCTGCCTCTACAGCTGTCCATAATTACTGAAGTGTTCCCGGTGCAGAAGTTTCTGCCCCAACCGACCTCTCAATTATTCTCATAAATGTTCGATGGCATTCATGCCAAACGAACTGGGTGGCCAAATCATTTGCTCGAATTGTCCACAATGTTCTTTAAACCAATCGCGAACAATTATGTCCGGTGACACTGCGCATTGTCATCCATAAAAATTCCGATGAGTGGGAACATGAAGTCCATTAATGGCTGCAAATGGTCTTCAAGTAGCTCAACAGAACTTGTCAATGTCCAGTCAATAATCGGCTCAGTTGGACCAGAGGATCCAGTAATGTCAATGATGTTCCATGATCCCATATTCCATGTAAAAATACCCCACACCATAATAAAACCACCACCAGCTTGCACAGTGCGTTGTTTGAAACTTGGGTTCATGGCTTGTGGTGTCTGCGCCACACACTAACCCTACCATCAGCTTTTATCAACTGAAATCAGGACTCATCTGACCTAATCACGGTTTTCCAGTCGTCTAGTCTTTTCCAATCGATATGGTCACGAGCCCTAAAGAGGCGCTGCAGACAATGTACTGTGTGGCGTCGTCGGGTGCGAGTAACACACAGACACGGAGTTGATGATACAGTTTTATTTACAATTTTGATTACACAGTACACCTACTCCTCGGAAACGCGCTACACTCCCAGCACTGTACATCTGAGGCATCCCCGCCCCAGCCTGACGCAGACCCCAGCGGCTTGGCGCCGCTCCTGGCCTTTTGTCCCGTGGCAACCGCCACACCTCGCTGCCGAAGCTCGCGATAACCCCTGGCGGGTGAAATGTGCCTTCCGCACCGCGATGCGGTTCAAACTCGAATGAATGACCACACGGCTGGTTGCTCTCCAGTCGCCTCGCGAGGGGTCACGTGACAGACCTCACATGCCGGCGGCGTCTTCTCATCCCGAAACGTGGGCCTGTTTGCAATTTTGGAGTCCAGCTGCACCGCGGCTGGACTCACCCATCAATTCCCTCTGTGCCAGTTGACACCCACGTTCCGAGTCACGCCCACCCGGGCCCTTGAGGAGGGGCCCACCTCTGGTGGCCTTCCGCTTGCCGCCAAAGGACCGCCCCCGCCCCCTCGCTGGCCTTCCGACATGTGTTGTCCATCTGGCCCCTCGGCACGACGTTACAACTGTTAGCAAAGGCACTCGAGTTGGAATTGTGCTACCGAAGCCCATTAAAGCCAAATTTCGCCGCACTGTGCAAGCTACACTTTGATACGTACGTCCCACATTGGTTTTTGCTATTATTTCATGCAGTGTTGCTTTTCTTCTAGCTCTATTAGGAATTATCGACACGCTCTTGACCTTGTGGATCTAGTAATATTGAAATCCCAAACGATTTCCCAAATGAAACGTCCAATGCGTCTAGCATCAACTCCATTCCGCGTTCAATGTCAGTTAATTCCCGTCGCGTGGCCGTAGTCGCGTCAGACCCCATTTCTCATGAATCACTCGAGTACAAGTAAAAGCTCTCAATGACCTTCTGTTTTATACCTATTGTACACGATACTATGGCCGTTTGTATATTGTCAAAATGCTATTCCAAACTTTTGACTTTTGCCACCTCAGAGAATTACGTACGTATATGAGAAAGTAAAATTTTGCTTTCGCATATAAGAGCTTCGAAACGCAAAATAGTGTTCTCTAAAGTCTAGTAATTCCCGAACCCCGCACCCGTCTAATATTTTTACAAATATACCCAATGCAGTCTAACAATGAAAAAAGGAATCAGACACAGCAGCTCGGCTCACATGTGTGTCTGATTCCTTTTGGACAAGTGGAGTGGTAAAATAATTCGAAAAGCGATGTTTAAAGTAGATATTTCATACTTAAATTTCATATGGATTAAAAGTATTTCATGACAAATTTTACGAAGCTACGGCCATATAAAAATTGAGTATTTCTATTTTCAACAGAAAATTAGACTCACTCTCTCTAATGTGGAGATTTGAGTCAAATAATATTTCATGATCAGGAAATTGTTGGAGGATATATTGAACACGACCTCAGTCAAAAACCCGGTGACATAAAAATATTTGAATAATATTTACTATTTTGTGTTGGAACACTAGTACACGCAAGGAGACAGTAGTTGGTAAAAGAGGTAAGAGGCTCCACGGGAAGCCAAGTGGTGCCATGGTACGCTAAGAGACGCGCCACGATACGCGACGACACGTCAAAACGCCACGAAGCGCCGATCTGTCAGGAGACACTAGGTGACAGTTAAAGTTTGTAGGAGACGCTAAGCGAGGATTTGAAGTCATTAGGCGCCGCTAGAGAGAGGGTACGCTAGGAGTCGGTAGACTTTAGGAGACGTTAAGGAGACAAGAGACCCCAAGAGAGGTTTGGAGTCACTAGAAGACAGAATGCAGTAGGAGCCGCCAAGGAGACACTCGACTAAGATGTGCTAGGAGACGGTCGGAGACATAAGAACTCCGAAGGAGTTCCTAAGATACGCGAGGAAAAGTTAGGAGACGCCAGAGGAGGCTAGGAGATATTAAGAAGAAATGAGAATCTAGGTAAGCCTAAGAAGCAATGGAAGTCATTAGGAGTGGCTAAAGAATCGCCGGTAGGACAGTCTAGGA
Source organism: Gryllus bimaculatus (assembly GCA_017312745.1). Taxonomy (NCBI): domain Eukaryota; kingdom Metazoa; phylum Arthropoda; class Insecta; order Orthoptera; family Gryllidae; genus Gryllus; species Gryllus bimaculatus. Next base: position 1,819,025 of record BOPP01000213.1, read on the forward strand.
AGTCTTTCTGCTTCTGTGTACATTCATAATGCGCTAAAAGACACTAGCAGTCGCTGGTCGATCTTAAGATACGTTAAGAAGTTCTAGGCGACGCTAGGAGACGCTACGCGTTAGTGGACACCAGGAGTCGCCATTAGACGCTAGGAAACGCTGAAAGAAGCTAGAAGACCTGGTAGGTTCTGGGAAACGTTAGGAGACGCCGACACCGATTGTCTAAGAAACTGCATCACAAGGAGTTCAGGATATCTTTGTAAATGTAGGTAGCTGTGAGAAAAGCCTGACTGGTAACGCGTGATATTATCTGATGCAGATGTAGAAAGTTTAGATTTTATGAAAAATTAAAGCAGTGTCATTTATTATTTGCACTTTTTGCTCTATCTGAGAAAAATAAAGAAACTAGTGACAATAGAATATTACACTTTCTCGTATATAGTTCGTATTAGCCCCTTTCAATGCCGGAGCTACATTTTACTTTCCCTTGTAGGTACTACTACTACCACCACCACTCCCACCCCTACCACCGCAACCCCTACTCCTACTCCTCCTCCTCCTCCTACTACTACTACTACTACTACTACTACTACTACTCTTACTACTATTACTACTTCTACTACTACTACTACTACTACTACTACTCTTACTGCTACTGCTACTACTACTTGGTTTTGGCGAAGTCGGCGAAGTTGCTAACCGAGCAAGAGGCCATGTCGAACCGCCCTTCTTACTGCCCTCGGTACCGCCGGTTTGGCATCACGTCCGAGGGAATGGGCTGTCTTTTATTTCATGTCTTCTGTTTTGTCATAGTCCCCCTCCCTGGTGATTACGGATTAAGGAGTGTACATCGTGGGTCTCTTTCGTCTTTTTCTTTCGTGCTTAAGAGAGTAGACAAATATGTGCTTATTTTGCTCCAGTTGCTTTTGCTTTCTGTCATTTTCGTTATAATGTTTTCTGCTGTTAGTTCCTCTCCCAGTTGTAGATTGAGGTCGAATCTTTGTTTTTCCCATCTAGAGCAGCGGAAAGCAGTGTGTTCTGCTGTATCTTTGGCCTGACAGTAGCGGCATAGGTCATCTAATGTTTTGCCAATTCTAAACGTGTATACTCCAAAATTTCCATGTTCTGTGAAAAAATTGTGTTGTATGGTAGTTCACATGACCATGATTTCGTGTCACCCAGAGCTGTATCTCTTTGAGGAAACGTCGTGTCCATGAAGCTTTGGGTGTGTTGTCCCATTCGTTCTGCCATTTTTTGAAGGATTGTTCCCTGGTCTTCTCTTTTGCTGTGCCTTCCTCTCTTGCTTCATGTAATGCCTTTCTTTCCTAGGCGAGAATGTGTATTGGCATAAGTCATGCTAGAACCAGTGATGCTTCTGCGGATACTGTTCTGTATGCTCATACAATTAGCAGCGCCATTTTCCTTTGCGTCCTGACGAGTTTTGTCTTATTATATTCACTCTGTGCTGCTTTTGCCCATATAGGTGCAGCATAGAGTAATATATTGTAACAATATTGTAGAGTAACAATAAAGAGCTCAGTATTGTTCTCTTTCCTTGGTTGGGGCTTCCTATATTTGGCATCAGTCTGCTGAGTGCGCCAATTGTCCTTCTTGCCTTTTCAGTTACCATATTGACGTGGTGTCCAAAAGTGAGTCTCTCATCTATTACCACACCTAGATAATTAATCGCTTCACTACAGTTTCTTGAATCTTGAAAATAACAGGTTTGGGTCTTAGTTTTCCTGGCAAAAGAACGGCCTGCATTTTGTGGTGTGCCAGGGTTAGCGAGTTTTGTCTCATCCATGTGTTCACTATGCACAGGGTTGCATTTCCATTGAACGTGAGTTCTTCTGTTGTTTTCCGGTGACTACGATTGCTAGGTCATCTGCGAACGCGATGAGTGTCGTCCCTTCGGGAGTTGTTTGTCGGAGGACTGCGTCATATATTATGTTCCACAGGGTTGGACCGAGAACTGAACCCTGTGGGACTCCTGCTATCATTTCTAGTTCCTTGCCCTTTCCAACAGCAATTGCTATTTGGGATAAGTACGCACCGATGACATTAAGAAGGTATTGTGCTATACCTCTTTCCTCCAACTCCCTCATTATTGCAGGCCAAGATGCCGTGTTGAATGCGTTTTTTACATCCAGGAGTATTAATGCACTCAGCAGGCCTTTCTCGTTAGCCTTCCTCGCTGTTCTTCGGATATTATCGATAGCTCCATACGTCGATTTGTGTTGTCTGTAGCCATACTGCCTGTCGCTCAGGTTTCCTGTTCTATGAATTTCTTCTTTTAGTCTCCCTAATATCACGTGCTCGTACAGCTTGCCGAGAGTATCCAGCAGGCATATGGGTCTATAGCTTTTGAGCCCAGGTTTAGGTATTAGTAGAACTCTGGCCTTTTTCCAGGTACGTGGGAAGGTATCTCGCTTTAATAATGTTCCTAAGGTACGTTTCGTGTTCTCCAAGTCCACGTCAACAAGCATTTTTACTGCTTCCGGCGGTATTCCATCTGGTACTGGTGCTTTGCCTTCTTTTAATTTCTTTGCGGTGTTTCGGAGCTCGCTCTCTGTCAGGGTTGGAATTTCCTTGTCATTTTCGACGTTCCATGTTTTCTTAGTATCTCGTAGAAAGAGACTTGATGATATCCAATCTAAAGGCAAATGTACTCTGGGCTCATTTACGCGCAGTGTTTTGATAGCTATTCTATAGCCGTCCCCATTTGTTTCAACATTGTGACATAGTTGGAGCCAACACTTTCTAGAGCAATTATTTTGCAGAAGGTCTTTTTTAAGTTTTTATAGAGACTATCGGGTCTCGATTCGCTCGGAAAATTTGTTCTTTTCTGCCTTTGATGTTTTCTTCTAGCAGCAAGGACTTTCTTTCTTAGTGCAGAGAGTTCAGGTCCCCACCATGGAGGATCTATTTTGTTGACTCTTGGATCAATCTTAGAGTTTTTGCATGCTTTCTATAGACGTTCCACTCATTCTGTGGGTGCATAGTTGGACCTTCTGGATGCATTATCTTGTACACTACTATTACTACTACTACTACTACTACTACTACTACTACTACTACTACTACTTTTTACGAGGGGAACTGAAGAAATCTTCGAAAGTCACCTCTTGAGGGACCGCTCTCCTCGGTAATGTGAGATTTTTACCCACTAACACCACAAACCCTTTATGGTCCTGGACTGTTCCACCCCGGGACCGCCTTCGCATTACTTCAAGCTGGCTTCCCAGTGTCATTAATTTACATTATTGCGTCTGTTATCTCCATGATCTTCTTTCTTAATCATGATGTTCGTAATATACTCTTCGATTAGTGCCCAATTTGTCTGGGTCTTTGTCATTAATGTTATAATGTTGTCGGAAGTTATTGGGCTGTCGAGCTTTGTAGTGACGTCGATCCTTTCATTTGCCCATGTTTGGCAGATGAAGAGGGTGTGTTCTGCGTCGTCGTTATTGTAGCCACAGTAGTCATAGTCAGCGCTGTCTGCTTTTCCATATCTTTTTAAGTAAGATTTGAAAGATCCATGACCTGTAAGAGCTTGTGTTAGATGGTAGAAAACAGAGCCGTGTTTTCTTAAAACTTATTTCGAAAGATTTGGTATCAATTTGAAAGTCCATCTGCCTGTTACTTCTTTCTACCAGGAATTTTGCCATTGACCCATTAGTTTTTTTCGAGCTTCTGTCTTATCTGCTGCGCGTTTGACTACGTCAGCATTGTCTCCCTTCATTAGGTCGTACACCTCCTTGCGTTTCAGTGCTAAAAGACTAATGGGAGGGATACTAGCTAGCACCAACACTACGCTTTTCGAGACAGTTCTGTAGGCCAAAGTGATTCTTAGAGCACCCTTCCTTTGAACTGCTTCCAGTTTCGTCCGAAGATTTTTGTTTTTTGCTAAGTGCCGCGTACACCTGTTTTGAGTGCATGACACTCATGAGCATTCTTCTTTTACATTCGCTGGGTCCTCTTACATTTGGCATGAGCCTTGAAAGTGCAGATGCCGTTCCCTGATCTCTTTCGGCTGCCGCGATTACCTGTGAACCAAAGCTGAGCTTGTTATCTATATTCAGTCCCAGGTAATGGAGGGATTTCTGGGAGGGATTTTCTCTTCAAATTTTGAACTTTGGGGGGATAAACGATAATCTGTCTGTAACTATGACTGCTTCTGTCTTACCGACAGCCATTTCCGGTCCTTTCTCCGCCAACCATGCTTGGATGCGTTCTATGCTGTCATTTACTTTAATTTCGAGGACTCTGGTGAAGTTTGCCGATGCTACGATGATGGCATCATTCGCAAAACCGACCAGTAGGACGCTCGTGGGCAGAGAAATCTCTAACAAGCTGTCATAGAGTACATTCCACATTAGTGGTCCAATTTTGGAGTCTTGTGGTGCCCGCAGGTCATTTTGAGTGTAAGTGTTTTTTCCTTACTTTTGTATTCTACTGTTCGACCGCAGAGGTAACTTCGAACTATGTCAAGGATGTACCCGGGGGTCTTTTTATCCTTTAGGGCAGAGATTATGTCGTGCCACTTTGCTGTATTAAATGCTCAATGCTGACTAACGTGCAGAAGCCTTTTTCTACTTTAGTCTTTTCTGCAGTTTCCACAACCAGTTTGATGACGTCTACTGTGGATCTGCGTTTTCGGAAGCCAAACTGTCTGTCTGAAAGTAATCTGTTTGTTTCCAGTTGGGTTTGTATTCTTTCCATAAGTAATCCTTCTAGAATTTTCCTCACTGTATTAAGTAGACATATGGGTCTATATGAGGTGGGTTCATTCAGGGGCCTGTTCCCTTTTCTAATAAGAATTAATATTTGGATCTTCCAGTGATCAAAAAATACTTTAGTTTCCAGTCAATTGTTGTACATACGCAACAGAAGCTCTTGGTAAAACTTGATTATTGTTTTCATTGCTTCATTCGGGATACCGTCTCGGCCAGGGGATTTATTGTTCTTAAGGGAGCCCCCTACTTTCTGTAGTTCCTCTACAGTAAATTTCGGGTAATTTCCTTGCGTATCCGCCTCTTGAGTCGTCTGCTCCAGTGTTTGCCGCTCAGTGGGGAATAGCGATCTTAGTATTTGTAGTATTCAGGAGGGGTCGTCCAGTCCTGACGTCTGCCTCTTGAGGCTTCTGGAAAGGTTTTCCCCATGGGTCGGACTCCACCTCTTCTATTAGGGAGAACTATCCTCGCCTTTTGCTGTCCTTTATGGCTTCTTTCAACTTGTCCTTGCACTGATTGTATTCTCTTTTTAGTGAAAGGCATCCTTTCGATCTTGTGTATATCCTTCTCGCATTAAGACATTTCTTTCTAAGCATTGAGATATCTTCAGTCCACCAGTACATTGGTTTCCTGTTTGGATGCGAGTGTTTCTTGGGCATTGCAATGTTTCATGCTTCTTTGATGGTTTGTATGACATTCGTAGCATGTTTTCTTCTTTCTGTGTCCACCTCATTTCGTTGAGGATCTTCCTTTCTTCCATAAATGCAATCGTTGCTCTTTCGTTGTATTTCTTGACATTCCATGACGTCGAGAAATTATTTTTGTTTCGATGAACTCTCTCTCTCTCTCTCTCTCTCTCTCTCATGAAGAACAGGGGTTCTCGAACTTCAGAATGCCAATGATTTGGAGATTATCTCAATCAGAGTGGCAAAAAGTGCTTTCGACAATTGGTTCAAACGCACTGCACAAAAGCTGTATAGATTTCATGGGAATACTATATTGAAACACAATAAAGTGATTTTCGATCGATTAATTTTGTTTTTTGTTCTTTTAATCTGAATATAAAAGGCAACTTCTTTTAC
>BOPP01000213.1:1825153-1868053 GCA_017312745.1 Gryllus bimaculatus
TCTCTCTATATATATATATATATATATATATATTATATATATATAATATATATAGATACATAATATATAATATAGATACTATTACATATACATATACACTATATTGTAACGTTTCTCCGTGGGTGAATAAACCAACACAATATTTAAACCAACAATTTACGCTTTATTCGTCAAGGACAACCAATTCATGACACTAAAATCTACTTAGGTCTATTTACAGATATATTACAACTTAATTACTTTTTCTCTTACACACGACTCCGTTCTCTTGATTCTATTTACACAGCGTCACTTCATTAACACGACATTTATTTATACTCCCTTCTTCTACCCTAGTCATCAGCCAGCTACCGATTGCACTACCTACTCTACGGTCTCATCCACTGCACTTGACCCAAATCTATACTCTGCCCAGCTCACAACTCCCCTGCGCACGACCACAATTTCCTTTGCGCAGGACCACACTTCACTTGCCACACCATGGATCCACTGCACTGCTGTTTTTTTTACCGCGATGCCCACTTCACAAGCTCCCTCCACTGCAGACTTCACTGCTGGAATGTGCTGTTTCCCACTGCACCACTGTTTACCGCGAATGCACCCCTTCACAGCTCAGCTTCCACTGCAGACTTCGACGCTGACTGCTGTTTCAACCACCTGCACCACTTCTTCCACGCCGCAATGCACAACTTCACAGCAAGCTCACTTCGCGACACACTGACGGACTAGACTGCTTCTCTGCTACTCACTGAGCGTCTTACTTACCCACTGACTTCTACTTCAAACTTTCTTTCTACTAACTTGATTTCGCGCCGCCGCAGCGGGCGCATTTTTAAACCTGCCCCGGCGCTGTCTCCAGGCACCCGGCACCATTCTGGGCTTTTCCCCGCGGCTCCGGATAGTCCGGAACCGTCTAGTTCGGGGAGGGGAGGGAAGGGCAGCCGCAGATGACCGCAATCCACGCGCAGAGAATTCGGCAAAGTGATGCCAAATAGGCCGAAACCAATATATATATATATATAAGTATATATATTTATATATATAGTATATATATATATATAATAGTTTTACGGCACTTGAGCACAAATCTTATTACCGCGCAAACATCTTCTTATCGGATTTAGGGGGGTTTGCCATTTGTGTTGAAGTCGTCCCCGACAATGATTTCTCCTTTTGCCATTGCATACTTCTCTCGATATTTCCGCTTATTCCGATATTCTCTCGAAGGGTTAACCAGGGACGTCGTTCTGAGAGAAAGTAGCAACTTAAATTCTGATGTGTTATACCGACCCAATAAGAAGCCCTCGTTCCCCTACTTGATGGAAAATTTAAAATTGATTAGTTATTGCGTTTGCGGTGACATCCTGTTTTGTCGCGCTAGCCTCCTATAGGATGGGAAAAAAAAGAAAAAAGGAAAAAAACAGAAATATACCGATAACAAACACATAAAACATTATTCTGAGAGAAAAATAATTAGTGAAATTCCGGGGGACAATTAAATTTAAAAAATAACAAAGGGATTCGACCGATCCTCTAATAAATCTCTTATGAACAACCTCTGCTCTGGGCGAGAGGAAACTTACAGCCAGAAAACCATAACCGACAACTACTACTATACTTCTACACCGAAATGACAGACCACCCATACGCCAACCATACTTCTACTCACTAATGGCGCCAAATACTTCTGAGCGTACTACCATGCTTCTACCACGCCCTCCTCAACGCCCAGAGGAAAAGCACACCCTATTGACTGTTCTCTATCTTCACTCCTCTAACTGCTCACGACTGAGACGAAAAAAAAGACGAAAGAGAACCCCTCACGATGTACAAATCTACACTTCACTTCTACCCTTTCATAATCCCCTCGTTATCTGAAATACACCCAACTACCAGCTTACGTGACTCTACGCAACTGAGCTACCTAGCGTACTCAACTGAACCATAACTAACCTACCCACTACATGAACTACCAACTGACATGAAAAACTTATACATAAGACATAACAGCTAACTCATACTCTACCCTTACTACTACTCGGGAACTACATACTCCGACTGAGCTAAAGAGCTCCAACACACCGCGGCGGTTAGCCTCTACTACTACTACTACTACTACTACTACTACTACTACTACTACTACTACTACTAAAGAGAAACGACACTTCACGGATGTGAATAAAAATGATTAAGTACTATAGAGCCTTTGCTTACGATTACAATAAGGAACTATTGCTTCTTCCCTGACTCTTAAATTCACTTAGCCTACAATATTCTACTAATTATATTCTATTTTTGTAAAAAATAAATAATTTTTACTCTACTTTAAACATTTAAACAAGCGGTGACAATGATACATTTTCCGTGAAGTTTTGCGAATTTTAAAACTAATTTGTATCAAATTAAGTTAAAATTGATAACGCAATTTAACATTATAGTGAACTTTTACATGTAATATTTCAAATTTTTATCTTCTCCCTCAACAGTGTGTTACACTTTAGAAACCCTAAAAATAGGAAGAGTCTCGAAACAGGAGTGTGGGCCGCGCACGCCCGTTCCTTGATATTCAAATTTAATTATTCTACTAATTATTTACTAATTTTGTAAGAAAACAAATAATTTTGTTCTCAACTATAAACAAATAAAAAGCTGGTACAAATAATGGACTTTTCGAGGAAATTTGCTATTTTTATCAATCAATTTGAGTCAAATTTAGAAATTGTAATCTATTAAGAAATTTGGTATTATAGTCAACTTTTTATATTTTGTTATATTTTCAAATTTTTATCTGGTCTCTTAACGGAGATAACATTTTCAAAAACGAAAGAACAGCTCCATACAAAAGTGTCCCGTTCTCAAATATTCAAAATCAACTAATCGACAATCTTTTATTAATTGTGTACTAATTTTGTTACAAAATAAGAAACATTGTACCCAACACTAAAAAAAAACGTGACAATGTAGCATTTTCTCATAAATTTCCAGTTTAAAAAAATTCATTTTCAATCAAATTTCGAAATTGAAATTTATACTGCAATTTGGTACTACAGTGGTGTTTAACGTATAATACAAGTACAATGAAACGATAGTTGCATAAATATTATTTTAGTGATCACTGATGTTGTGCACGTAAGTTATCACGTTATTTGTAACTTTTGCAAATTTCGAACACTGAGGGTGTCTAACGAAAATTGAACATGCTACTATTTTATAAGCTTTTTAACCTGTAAAAGAAAGATATTTAAAGAAAATATTTCTGTCCGTATTGAGAAAATATTTCCTTTAATTGCCATTATTGAAGCTAAAGTTACGCAAAATTATTCATTTTTCGAAAAATTTGTTCAGACCTTTATCAATGATCTGCCTTTGGAAAACAAATTTTAATAACAAATCTGTATCATTTAAGTGTATAGTTGCAGGAAAAGAACGAAAAAAAAATTCTGAATTTTTGAATTTTTGAAAATTAATTGCTCAACGAAATAAATGCAGAGATATTATTAGCTGTTATTTCCTCTATTCGTAAAAGAATGCTAACATTTGGAGCCAATTTTGAGTAATGTTTGAGAATGTTGATGAGGGTTTATATAATGTACCCCAAAAAATCAAGATATTCGTTTCAAATTCTCAGATTCTTGATTTCGGTCACATCAACTGAGGAATATCAATTTTGGAGAAGTTTTACTTTCTAATTATCGTATGCTAATGACTGTTATGACGGCATAACTGTCTTGCCGACATAATAACATTTCATAAATAACAACGGTATAAATATTATTTTCAAGTAATAAATGAAAACTTATCCAATATTTTTAATTGATTTTGCCCTTCCTACTTGCTTGAATAAGTGCTTGAATGACTGGCATTGTTGAATAACCCTCAATCCGCTGCGATAACGTTTAATTAATAAACTGTTACAGTGATACATTTCATTTGGGGGAATTCTTCTGACATAATTCTCTGACTGTGACTAGGGCGCATATGTGGAGGGTACACACGGATTGCTGTTTGCTACTAGATGAAATTTGCTACTCGCGTGAGTTACATATTCCGTTATTCACTTCAATCACAGCCAGTCGACATGAGTAAGCGTTAGGGCGCCTTCCCACATCGCCACGGCAGCGCACGTCCGTCAAGCGGCAGGGCTCTTCGCCGACCCTCTGGCGACGACGAACCTTTGACCGCAGCAGGTGTTCTGCTAGCGATGGCGCGTACGCCCTCCTCCGCTTTGCGTAGCGAGAGTCTTGACGGACGCGCGCTGCCGTGGTGCTACTGGCTAGAGGACCTGGCCCGACTGGCTGGCTCACACGGCTGGAGGACCTTGTCAGCTCACACATATTAATTGTCTGTTATTCTTCATTCTGTGCGGCCCAACAACTGCGAACGAGGCTCTCCTTCCTATTCGGACGCGAGCGGCTCTTTTATGACCCTACTTGGAAGAACCCGAAGCTCTCTCACGTGCAAGTGTCGCTGCGGTCCAAAGACTCCGAATCTGCATGTAGTTTCCTAGTGCCCTGGCAAAAGATGGCGAAAGATCTTGGCGTGAAGCTTGACAGCGGTCTCCGCTGGCACGCTCACGCCAAATACGTTAGCCAAAAATCAACTGTCCGAACCACCCTCCTACGCCCATTCCTTCGAGCCCCCGAACTCCATCCTGCCCTCAAACGCCGCCGATTCACTGCCTGCGTGCGGTCCATTTGGACAAATGCCTGCGAGGTATTCGCGGCGGCACCTCCCTCCACCCTCCGTCCGATTCGCACGGCGAAAAACCGTGCTGCACGTCTCGCGGCGTACCCCCGCCTCTCTCCTCCCCCACCCAATAGATACCCTAGAAACACCGACGTGTTCGGAGCTCTGGGTGTAGAAAACCAATTCTTGCCGGAGCTCCGAAGGCGGTCATTAACGGCGCTTACAAGGGCGCTGGGTCCGTAGGCACCGCGCATTCTGCGCGACACCGGCCGTGAGACAAACTGACGCGCATCGGTCCCACCTCCGGAAAGGTCCGAAGCGCGTCGCCTTCTCCTTCCGCGCGCTGCCACACGACATGCTTGCTGCCTTTTGCGAGCGAGCGGAGGCGAGGGGGAAGACTCGCCATCGGCCGGGGGACGCGCGGGGAACGCGACGCCGCGCCCCACCTGCCACGCTTCCCAATGGGCCCGAGCGCCACGGACACTTTGAGCCAAGTCAGAGTCGTAGCGAACAGTATGTAGTTAGTGAAGTGCGAATGAATGGAAAGAATGAATGGTTATGTACATAATGAAACAAGTATGAATGAGGTGTGACTGTAGTGAAAAAGAAGAAAATTAAATATCTCGTCCATAAAATAGCAAACTGTAGAATTATAGTATTAACAAAACTGATCTTAGTGTAAGTTAGTAATTCCAAAGTGCAAGTAAGTTAACTTTAGGACTAGTACGTAAAACATAGCTGCAAGAAAAAGCCCCTCCTGGAGCTGCTTAAGCAGCAAGACAGCAGTTTAATGTAAATAATTTAAATAAATAAATTCCCCTTCTCCACAGGGTTACCGTGGAGGGAACAAAAAAAAGAAAAAAATAGTTTCCTAGTGTCATTGCATTACTGTATGAAGTAGAAAAAGTATGAAAAATATCCATATAAATAATCCAGATACTTTATAAATTGTTACATTGGAACTCCGTGCTTATATTTTATACTATTAATAATTGAAAAGGAATAAGTATTTTAATAAACGAGACTTTTTTATGATTAGAGTATGTCTCCATAAATTACTCTTTGTTACGTAAATTTGAATACCTCATGTATTGTAAAGGTGTTTTAAAAGTATTTGGGGAAATACTGTATTGGTAACCTGGTTTGAGAGTATAACGTGAAACACACAGTTTAAAAAATGATTAGCAATCTCATGTACTCATCCCTGCTGTAAAAGGTACAAGGTCGTATTATGTTTCAATGAATTTGAAGGGTTTATACCACGAATGTTAACTTTCGGATCCTCTTAAAGTACAGTAAGTAAAGGATTCAGTAAATCAAATGCAATCGTAACATCTCTTGAATCAAAATAGCGTGAAAATTAGTTATATCATCAATCTTGAGCTGTTTCTGAAATAACTATAAATGACCTTGCCATGTCTTCAGACGGCAATGAAGAAGAAATAAGGGCGAACAGTGTCCAAGGAATTTGCTTCCCTTTTTACTTTCCCGTATTGATATGTAAATACGGAGTAATAAACGTAATATAGGGAAAGTACTGTAATGCGGCGCGAAAAAAGGCGGATTTTAGGCAGACAAAAATTCATTATCGGGCTCTGATAGCGAAAATGTGGATAAATCCATTTGTTAAATTAAGAAACAATCCTGTAACATGTGATGTAGCCAGAAACCCTGTTTTGCGGGTCCTTGATAACGAAAAACCAATTCACAGCAAAACGTCTGTCTGTCCCTCCGTGCGTCTGTCCGTCTGTGAACTAAACCATACGTAGGATTTTTTTTTTCAAATGGAACGTCTGTCCATCAGGCTCGAGTCGAAGCTTTGGGATTTTGGAAGATTCTTTCAAATTAGTACTTTACATGAAGCAAACATTTACATAATTTTCTCAAAAAAAAGCTCCAAATTTTGTCCTTAGTCCTTAGTCCTTTGTCCTTGAGAATAGTGTAAAATACACTTATACACGTGGCAAGATTTTCAAGGTTAACTCTGAATTTTGCAAAATTGCAAACATTTGTACTTTTTTCGACGTTTTTCTACAACAACATTGAAGATAATGATTTATCCTTCAAATAAATTTTTTTTCTCCGTAATGTGTTCTTTCATTAAGGTTATATACATTTTTTTGAAACCCATAGTAGTTTTCGCGCAATAATTCGTGCAACATGTGCAATTTTAAGAAATAACAAAATAAGATTTTCTCACAAACGTCTCCATTTTTTTTCTTTTATCTTTTGGTAAGGATAGTGTTATAAGATCTCTATGAGATGACAAAGATCAGTTTGCTCTATTCTTTTGTTTTTTTCAATATTTACAAAAATGTAATTTGTTTGACTTGTCTCTCACGTCGTTAATATTTACATTAGCGGTAATTTATTCATGCTATTTTATTTATGAATACATGTGCTTTAAATAATGTCGGACAAAGTTTCTCAAAAAGTCAACAGTTTTCTGTAAAAACTAGTTCAAAATTCCGCATTTTCAGAAACTCTCAAACACCACTTTCATGAAAAACGCTCCAAATTTTTTCTTCAAATTTTCGTGTGGATAGTGCAAACCAAACTCTTTATGATTAGATAAAACCAATTTTTCTGTATTCTTTCGGTTAAAAAAAATACACAAATATATACAAAGATTATACAAAGATACTTTATTGAAAGGTCTCTCACGGCGTTAATGTGCACATTTCCAGCAAATTCTAAAAAATATTGTATTTGTGAATAGATGTGCTTCAAATGACTTCTAGTGGAGATTTTCAAAAACTGAAAAATTGTCTATAAAATAGAGCTTCAAATTTCGAAATTTTAGGAACGCTTTAAACGCCATTTCCTCTAAAACGTCTCCAAAAATTTCAAAGAAAATTGCCAGTTAGGACGAGGTTTTACTGTTTTTTATAATCTTAAAATAATACTTCCGTTCTTCTATTAGGAAACCCAAAAAGTAAGAAAATGTCAAAATAATGACAGCTGGCGATATATGGCAGCTGGCATGAGTGTATGGCAAGTTAGAATAGCTAAGGGTGACCAATGGAAAACTAATATGGGAAAGCCTATTCCATTCTGTAGCACCACTAGTTCTAGTTCTGATCGCCAAACAGATGTCGCGAACAATAGATATCAGTGGCGTATCCACAGGTTTAGAGACCACGTGCCCTCCTCCTTGGATATAGAAGTAGATTACGATTTTTTTTCGATTTTTCTCTACGTATTACCCGTCCTCAGACAATAACTATCATAACGCACATGACGTAGAATAGTGATACAACAAAAATGGCGTTCTTTTCAGTTCTACTCAAAACTAGAACCTTCATGAAATTATTGACATACTAATCTATTGCTGTGTTGTTCAATGTTTCCTACGTAACTAGCTTGTTCAACTAATCCCATATTGTTAATTGAAATTTGTTTTGTACAATGGTAGTAGTTACTCAAAATTGCCCAATTTTTATTTCCTACTTGTTCAATTGCATTCCAGGGAGTTGAATATAATACTACAGAACGTAAAGACCAGATGCCAGCATTTAATGAACATGTAAATTGCCCATTTTTGAATTTTCACATTCATATGTGACGTACGATATGATCAACCATTCGTGATAAAAGTTACCAAATATTCGAAAGAAAACCCCAACAACTGCCATTACTGCCCCAGCCGCTGTGTTGGTAAAAGAAAACACCAGCAGTTTACAGGCCAAACCCACAAGGACATCTTCCGCAGATGTATTATTCCTCATTAAGTTATGGCCGTCTGGAAATACCTGGCTACGTCTGTGTTATAAATAAACAGTTAAACAATTTCGATCAGTTCTCTGAGTTCTGATCCGCTGTTGTGGGCTCTTTGTTGTGGGCGTCTAATGACGGTGAAGTTTTAATTGCACGTATACATTAAACATAGTGATAATCAACGATTTTTCATGAAAAATGAGCATTATTAGTTAACTAAACAAAAAATAGATTTAATTTTTAGGAAAAAAATCTGTACTAAATTTTCCAATTGGTTTGATGTGATTGTGCTGTACTGGTTGTGCCAGCTTGACACACATCTCAAAAATCGTATCATCGTAGGATTATCAAATTGTCCGGAGTTCACAATAAAATAAATGGGACTGCAGACTCTCATCAACTTTAAAAAACGTATCAAAACTCATTTATGATTCATTCTGTTGGATACAAGAGGATAGCTTGCTAAGTTCTTAAAAAATTACGAAGTCCAGTAGACGCATTAAAAAAATCTAAATATAATAAATATAGAGTATTAACTTCATGCAATTTGTATTCACCAAAATGGAATCCAGATTATCGACGGTTTGGGTTTTTGATGTCTGAATGAAGAACAATACTTTCTCTTCTTGAAGTAAGTGCGATAAACTCGCATTCGCGAAGTCGTTTTCCCTTAGAGATTCGTATTATTAACTGTTCCAATATTTTCACGCGGGAATTATCGAGGTTGCACTGTTCTTGAAAAAATGAGAGAGGTAAAAGATAATATTGTAGGTATCAAGAGGTACATTGAAACACTTTATTCTGAAAAAGGTATGGATGGTGCTCACTTTTAAGTCACACTATCGATTTGTGACCCTCTGGTATTTGTGGCCCTCTTTAATTTTTTTGACCAATTCATACCCGCCTGGTATGAATTGGTCAAAAAAATTAAAAGATGGCAAACCTAGGGAAAATGGTGCATATAAACAAATATTTGAGAAAACGTTGACAAGAATACAACTTTGACAAGTATATGCAAGATAAATAAATACATTGAAATATTTTAAAATATGAAATAGCTTCACACAATGCCTAGTCTCACTTGTCAAGTAAGATCAGAACAACATTATTATGAGTCACATAGACTTAAGATAGATAGATTTATTAATTAAAGTTCGCTTTGAGCTCGGTGGCAAACATGATAACGATTAAAATTAGGATTACTAAACATCATCACATTTACAATTGGAGTTCTATTAGAATTAGGGGTCGATATATAGTTCACATTTTTTCTAGCTAACTCTAAGTTCCACTGCTATTACATAACCTACACTACACTACACTAACACTACACTCCTTCACATCACTTCCGTATAAGGGCAGCATAGATAATTTATGACAAAATAATAAAAAGATAATATATTATAATAATGAAAAGCAATAATAATATTAACAATAACAATAATATAAAAGTAATCATAATTATTTTATTTAATTAATAAATAATAAAACATAATAATATATAATTAATAATAATAATAAAATGATAAATGTTCTAGTCGATTATTCGAGATGATCTAGATGGAATGGAAGTATATTTTAAAATTTGGCTAACATTAGAAGGAAGAGCTCTAGTGCTGTCTGCATGTAGTTTATTCCAACTACTATAGGCGATTCACAAAGGAGAATCCTACATCAGTTCTTTGCTTCTACTCGTATTTTCCAAGATGGTCTCTCTGTTTTATAATCTATTCTGTAATCTTTACGAATTCGCATTGCGTGTGTCCCCTTTGTATGTCTTGAGTTTTACCATAACCGCGCCCGGTTCCTTTCTAGATAAGGACTCCCATTCTTCTCGTTCGTCACAACAGCCCGTAATTTACAACACTTAGCCACGTTTGAATTTTATCTAATGCTTCGATTTGCCTTTCCTGTATGGGTCCCAGCATACCGCTCGTATTCTAAAATTGGACGAACAGAGTAGTGATATGCTTAGGATGGGCATTGGACGTATACTTTTTAGAATACGCATACAAAGGAGCGCTCTCCAGGATTTTTTAACCGTTTGTTAATATGATCCGACCACTAAGTCGCCTTCGCAAGGACCAAACTCAAATACTTTTACAGTTTTTTTACACGTGTATAACGTTAGTTTAATTCACTACTGGAGCGTACGCGACGATGTTAAGCAATGAATTTATCTCTTTTCGGATTTATTCCATTTATTTCTGCACGCCCATCCAAAACAGTTTAAATGCTTCTGTAAACATTTTGACCTCGGTCAGCCAATACTCCTACTATAGTGATTGCATCATAGCGATAGCATCTTTGATTTTAATCAGTTGCACATTCATTAATAAACGCTAAGAATTGCAAAGACCTCTAACACACTTTTTTTTTTTTTTTTCTTTTTCCTGGGGACCCCGAGTTAATCCGGCTTTCGATGAATATTTGTCTCTATTCTGACTGTTTGAGTGCGCCCCGATAAGTAATATTATTATCCACAGATTTATTGATGATCTATTCCTTTGACAATCTTGCAATTAAAAGGCATGGTGGAAAGATCAAATGCCTTAGAAAATCTAATATTATGCGTCGACCCTATCCCTTCGTCTATGAATTGCTATGTCTGACAAAAGCAATTTATCTGGCCTGTCCACGATCCGCAGAGAAAACGTTGTTTGAATTTTGAAATAGCAATCATTTTATTAAACTCGTCTAATATACTCCCGATTATGTGTTCCATCGTTGCATACGACTATGTCAAACTTATGGCTGTAATTTTAAAATCCTCGGTCTCTCCCTTGTGAATCGGCACTACTGCCTTTCAATTTTGCAGATCATGCTATATTTACAGTAACCTCCAATTAGCGCGCAAGGTACGGAATCATGGCTTCCTCCCAGTTTTATATTTCTCCTGTATTCACAGACCTAATGATTTATCTCCAAATTTTTGCTAATTCGTTTTTAACAATTCCTCCATGATTCGAAGGTTTTATTACGAGGTTTGTTTCAACTACTAAATTGATACCTTCGGCTTAAAAACAGATGAATAATGTCAGTTAAACAACGGCGCTTTACTGTCATCTGTAATTAACGATCGCATCTGCTCGCAGATCTGCTGATATACTTTCTTATGTTCCCTTTAATATCTCACATACTTGAAGAAATTTGCCACAGGTCAATCGTCGTTAGGATTGATTATTAGTAATTCTTTCTTGGTATGTAACTTTAATGCTAATAGGTCTTTGAATAATTGTAGAAAATCATTTTTCTGATTCTTATTTATATTACTTCCTATACTGCTTTCTAACCCATTTCAGTCGCCTCCTTCTTGTATATAGTGTACAAGATCGAATGGCCGTAGTTTCCTGGTATCACGAATTTGCACTTCAGAATAATGTTCTAAATTTGACCAGATCTTTCTACGTACATCGCTAGAAAGCCCAAGCCGAAAAATTGCTTTCAAGCTATAACTGCATGTTTTGTGACGTTGTCGAGAAAACTGAAAAATTCTCTTTCTTTTACAAGATCATTTCGTTACCCTTCTGCCAATTTTAGAGAGGCCTTTTGATCGTAATTCCAGGAATTACTCGCATGCAAATTAGTGCTGCATCGTTTAATAAGGAAACCAGTAAGCATGTAATCGCAGGGTCGGTTTGGCAATCTACCTGTGTTAAGCCATTTTCCCAGACAGGGTTTCTTAATGAGGTCGTTGAGCGCCTCAGCCCCACATTCGCTCCTCAGCTACATGCTGGTAATTAAGTCTCTCCAATAATAAATTTTTTCACTTTTCCTGAATTACACGGTTCTCTCTATAAGTCTTGTGACGACGTTCGGGTCCGTCTTCTGTGTCTATACACTCTATAATTTCCACTGATTTTTGATTCCTGTTCGAAATGTCAAGACCTATGATTTCAAATTGTCGGTCCACATGCCTCACATGTTTCGAAGGTTGTCTTTTATACATAAAAAACTCCCCCGCCAATGCGATGTTACCTCTATCGGCGGCTGACTATTGAAAATGTGGTCTGAAGATTTCAGCATTTAATATTTCCGCATGAGCCATGACTTACTCCTAGTCACACATCTACATAATACATTCTACATTTCCAGAATGAACATTTTATCTGTAAATACTCCTACAATTAACCCTGCCAGATATACCAGACACCGCCTTCCTGCATATTCCTTCTTCTAACCGCCGTCTTCTCCGCGTCATTCCCGCGTCCGCTGTCGGGGATAAGTTGCCGTTTCATCGTTCCGCCACCACGACGCGTCCCTCCCGCGCCACTGTGTCGTCGGCCGTCATGCGCTTACACCATCCTCGCCTGCCGTCGCGTCGCGTCCTGTCCGCGCCGTCACGCGCACGCGACCGCTGCCGCCTCGTCGCGTCCTCGCCGGTCACCAGCACCATTGCAACGTCGTCGCCACGTCACCGGTCCCTCGCCTCAGCCATCCGTCGCCGAACATCCGCGCAGCAAACCATCACAAGGACGACGACGACTTACCGTACAACAGTATTAAAAAAGCCGATCCGAATGGCCAAGATCGTTAAGCAGTGTACCGTAGGAATCAGGACCCTAAGGTCGCGGTTGTCCGCTCGCGTGTTGTATTGCTGTTCCGTCCTTTCACCTTATACTCATCTATTTGTTCATCCGTCATAGTTAGCATACAGTTAAAACCAGATAGTTCACTAATGGACGCTATGACGTTGATGCGACCCTTAATTTAAAAAACAGATTAAAAGTTATTCAGATATATTAAACACGTATTAAGGATCTTATAACCAGTATAATTAATCCTGGTAGGTAGTACCCTTTTTATTATGATAATAAATAAAAAATATTGTCTGTATCAAATACCAGACAATATCTTTATTATTATCGATTTCACACATATTATAGTTAACTCATGGGGGCATGTTAAAATTTCGTACCTCCATACTACCTTCAAAAATTATTAAATCAAATTTCGTATTCTTGTTTCTTGATTAACAAAGTCTTCTCGTGATAATTATGGACCGTTCTGACCGAGTTTTAGCAACGGGCATTGCGCGGCTCGCTCGTATCGAAAACAACTTGCTTTCTCCAGCCAGACACGTGTTGCTATGGATGTAAAAAACTGGTTAAACCTTACGTCTTATATATTTAACATCATGTAACATTTCACAACGTCTCGAGTACTCATTGTAAAAAGTTCAAGTACAAGTTAATAGACATATTACTAGAGGAGCTTATTTCATATGTCAACCAATTTTAATCTGACGAAGAACAGATATACAAAAATAATATAATAATAACTCGGATAGCTATGGAATGTATTAATTAAATAGCACTTAAATCCAAATACTAGCTCCAACATCCTAGAAAAAGCCTCTATCGTACATCCATTTATTATTTCCAGCAATGGTATACGAGAGTTGCCTTTTATTATACTCAGATTAGAGAACAAAAACAAAATTAATCAACGAAAATCACATTTATTTTTTTCCAAAATATTCCCCCATGAAAAACTATAATTTGGATCGTGTTTTACCAACTGTCGAAGCACTTTTCCACTCTATTCGAGTACCCGCAAAACATGCATTTCTGATGCAGCTACCGACTCCAGGAGTCGAAAAACGATTAACACTCAGTTTGATATTACGTAAGATAAAAAAAATCATTCGTCCCAAGTCAGAACTATACGGCAAAGACTCATCAACGATGTTTGCATGCTCAAAAAGCCATTATTCGAGTCGTGTGGAGAGCTCCATTTAGTGAGGTGAAGGAAAGATATCCTCTCGGCCGGTAGTCGTCCTGAATTTTCTTGGAGACAGCTAGCAAAAATCTTTGTAACACTTCAGAATGACTGTTCTAGTGGTAGTTGCGAAATGTCCATTTTTTCGAAAAATAAGAAGCGACAATCTGTTTGGAAAGAGCTTCGTCGCGAACACTTGTGTTGATTATGAATCATCTTGAAAACTTCCCATATAGTCGACTCTCGGCTCATACGCTTAATCCCACGCATCATCACCTTCACGATGTCAAATAGACATGTTTCGAAAAATACGCTCGAATGTTTTGAGGCATTTCTTTCGACAGTCGGCACGAGCGTTTTTTTGAGCGCATGACAAATTATAGGATCAACCGCAACAAAATTTTATGGACAGTCAACATGTTCATGCAATATTAAGCTATGCTAGTCCCACTAATCTTAAGTTGTCTCAAATCTCACAATAAGTCTCATGACGATTCTCGCAAATCAGTTCAGCACCAGCATCAATAATTTCGGGAACAACAACTGATTCGACCACCTCGCGAAATTCTTCTTGGAGTGACTACAGCACAATAATCATCATACCATCGATAAACACTGGTCCTTGATGGAGCTTCATCACCAAAAATTGAAATAAGTTCGCCAATACAGTGTTGCTGATTAATCCACGTCGAAAATTGTAAAAAATAATGACGACACGAAAATGTTCACGATTTAATTCCATTTTTGGGCCAAGATGAATCTTTTTAGTTACTGTCAACAACACAAAGAGTGCTCGTATGCCAAACGTTCTGAGTACGTATAACCTCAAAACATCCAACTTTACGATAGAGCTTTCAGTTGCCAGATTGCAACACCAGGGTTGCCAAATCTCGTACCTTTTTCACAGGGAACCAAACTGTAATATAAATTTGTACTTCGAAATTTAACTCAAAATGGGTTTTAAAAATTCGCAAATTTACACGAAAAGTGCTTCAAACCAGCTTTTGTTTGTTTATAATTGGCTACAATTTTATTTATTTTGTTAGAAAAATGGTACACAATTATTAAAAGATTTTACTCGAAAGAAATTACTTCATTCCGAATTTCTGCAAAAGGCGGTGCGATGTCGAACACTTCTGTTTTCAACAGCACGCAATTTTTCGTGTTTGTAATATCTCATTTGAGGGAACAGATAAAATTTTGAAATTATTACATGTAAAAGTTTACAACGCTGTTAAACTGCATTATTAAATTCAACTATAAAATTGGATTCAAATGGTGCTTTAAAAAACGGTGAATTTACGTGAAATTAGCTTCAATGACACCACTTTGTAATTGTTTATAGTCGAGTACAAAATTAGTACTTAATTAGTAGATAATGTGATGATAGTTGATTTCGAATTTATGAGAAGTGGAGGTGCTAACTTGACAGAGCTCTGCCATCGCCCGGACCCATTGCTGCTATCGACCGAAGGGAACGCGTAACCGGAGCTTTGTGGCGTCATATCAGTCGCCTTGTACAAACGTACCAAATACCATCCACGTGCATTTGATGATCATGGACAGCGCTGGCGGAAGAGACGCTGGGCTGAACAAAGGCAAACCTGGGAGCGGAAGGAAACGGGTGCCGTGTCGTGGGTGGCAAACTTGGGAACTCCTAGGCAGGCCGGCGGCGGAAACAGCGAGATGACGCAGTTCCGTCAGCCAAATTTGAAATTTTTGAAAATTCAATTCTCCCTACACCTAAGATATTAAAAATATTTTTTTTCTTAATGAAATTTGTTACTTAAAAATGGATTTTAAAATAATGTCATGTACAATTTTCCAAAATTTTGAGTATTTTTCTCGTAATTTGGTGTGAAACATAGGCAATTTTTAATTTTGTTTAAACTATTTTTTCCTCAAATACTTCTCCATCCATTATTTTTTAATAACTTTTGTTGTTGGATATTCTGGAGAACATTTAAGAGAATAGAGCTGCTCTCATGCTGGTTGAAAACCCTAATTTTTAGAAAATTGGAAAGTTCAAAATTTTTGCGGCGTCTTTCTACAACTACTACTTTGAAGATAACCTTTTTTCTTAAAGAAATGTGTGCATGAAAATATATCTATAAATAATATCTTGTTGAATTATTTTAAACATGAGTCGTTTTTGCGAACTTTTGCGTCATATTTAATTATTATTTTGTTTAAGCCATTTTCTTAAAAACGGCACACATTTTTTTTTATAAAAATCAGATCTCAGCGTAAAGGACGCTTAAAAGAATTAGGCATGTCTCATGTACGTTAAAATTACTGTTTTTTCGAAAATTTAAAGAATTGAACTTTTTTGGTTGTCTTCCTAAAACTACAATTGTGAAAATTATTTTTCTAACGACATGTGTCCATCAAAAATATTAAAAAATACATCTTCACAGTTCATGTTTGTTTTTTTTGTTTGTTTGTGTGTGTGTGTGTGTGTGTGTGTGTGTGTGTGTAATTTGGTGACAAACATTGTCGACAGCTCCAAATTTACTGCGGTTCGAGAACTTAATTCCAGGCACTTGGATGCTTCGTAATTTAGAATTTGTATATTATTTCATATTTCTTTGTTCATTTCTTACATTACAGCTTTTGTTACTCATTTACAAATTAATTTTTTAGAAATTATGTAAAACTATTTTAAATATATGAAATAAAATTGCTAACCTTCAGAGAATATCGGACTGAAAATTGTTGGAACATGATGTACCTGTATGAAGAGAAGTTACAATTGTCAAATTTGTGTTGATATTCGCTTAAAAATATTTATCTTTTGCACCACTTACGATTTGTAAAGAGTTTTAAGAAAAATGATGACTGAGATGAAGAATGATGACTGATTAATTCGGAGAGAAATTGTGGGATAAAAGCTATTACTACAGGCTGGAAAGTACGTGCTATTGTAGCAACACTAGTTATTGATGTTTTCTCGAAGTCGACCAATTTCAGGATTTATACGATAAATTGCAAAATTGCTCCAATTTTTCGCTATACAGAACTTTAGGTAATTTTTTGAGTCGACGTACTGTAATACAAAGTTTCAGCAATTCCCTGTACCATATTATCTTGTCTTTTTAGTGCAACATTTCTGTCAGAAAGTTGTTGATTCATTTAGAAAAACGAATATACTAATGTCAAATTTATTATGACGTCCTCTGTATTCTGACTGTGACCTTTTGCCAGAATTAACGATTTTGTAGTTATTAATGCGAAAGGATGGAATTGTTTGCAAAGACATTTTAAGAGCTTTAATGAAGAGATTGCTTTACCATTGTTTGCAAATCCACAAATACGTGATCTTTAAGTTAGGAAAAATGATTGCCTTGTATCTCTTTGTTGGATCATTAATAAACAAAAGTAATAAAATTTATCAATTTTATACAAATTTATCAAACTCATTTATTTCTGAAAATAAATTGAATATTATTAGTATATATTGTGTTTAAATTTGATGTTGATCTACAAGTAATCAGCAAATTTTGAGTATCCAGGGACAGATCATAACTGATTTGACGTGAGAATCGTTTTAGTAATCGAAAAAGCAAGTTGAAAAAGTATTTAGAAGCTGAAAATTTGAAAATCACAAACACTTCGGATTTATTTATCTATATTGCTGATTTATTGATGATTATTATCGTTGTTATTGTTAATATTGTTGTTATCATTACTACTTTTATTTTTGCCACGGCACGGGTCAGATCATGACTGAGGAGGGGGATCAACAAAAAACATTTTCGGAAACGTTGGGATAACATGAAAAACAAAAACTAAGTTGCTCCCATGAATGATAGTATCTATAATGTGATTAAATTTCATGTTGATCGATTCAGTAGTCTTTGAGTTATATCGATTCGTACAGACGGACAGTCAGACAACAATTGATTCGACGTGAGATACGTTTTACTCGTAGTAATCTAATAAGGAAGTAGAAAAAGTAGTTAAAAGCTAAAAATTCGAAAATCACAGACAGACACTTGAGATTTATTTATCTATATTGATGGTCATGATGCTCTTTACTGGAATGGGTGGCATTTCTACCACTCATCACAGCGCGTGCGGCGCGTGCACCCCCGTAATACACCGCGCCCCCTCCCCCCGGCCGCCTCTCTCTATAGACGACGGTCACATCATAAGTCTTGGCCCAGTTCAAGTCAGCTCGTCCATAATAAATCAATTAACACGACGGGGACGCGAACGCCCAACCTCTACAGCTCCCGCTTGTTAGTCAAATTTGTTGCGCAGGTATTCATATCCGTTCATTTTCCCAGTAGCGCTGGAAGAAAGCTTTAAGAGCCTGTCACCTGTCTTAGTAATGGTGTTAGGCAAAGAGCGGACAGTCCTCAGCCTATCTCTGTATCTTTTCGACCGAAGTTTCTAGAAATTCCAAAATCAGAAGATCCAAAGCTTGATTTCCTGATCACGTGTTGGAAGCATCTTGCAAAAGACTGGGAGAGATTTGCGATGAGGGTGTGCGTTCCAGGAACCAGGCTAAATGAGCAGAAAAGATCTGGCTACGCTAGAGAAAAGTCTCGTTAGAGCGCCATATAGGACATACTAAGACTACGTAGACGTCGCTTCGACAGCCTACGTAGATTTCGCGTGGGGACTAACGGCTAGAAACGCATGCGAACTGCTCGAACCTCGGAATCAATTAGACGCGTGAACGAGGCCCCATTATGTAATATCCTGGTAGAAACGGACGAGTAGACTCAACGAAGCAGCCGAATCGTGCCACTGAGGTGCATCTGGCAGCAATTTCGGCCTTGTGGAACCGAGCACTGCAAAACAGGTACGCCCACGACCTTCGCCTGCGCAGAGCTTACGGTTGGTTCTGCGTCACTTGACATTGAAGGTAGGCAACTACAATGGGCCAAGTAACATGCCGATATTATATTAAATGAACCACTATACAATACTGTAGGAATGCAAAAGACGACAGTTTACATTTGCATTGAATAATAATAATGAAGCAAGAAAATTATGATGTTAAGGAAATATAAAAAAGAGCGTACTCGCATTATTGTGTATGTAACATTAAACATATTTTAATAAATAAGTTTTTGTCCACCTGGCAATGCATGCGTTTAATTCAATAATTATATTTTTTTATATTTACATCCTTACATTATCTCCAACACGGAGCTGTCCAAATCCCTGAGATCTCTAGAGGTGAAGCAACAAGGTAAAGTCAGCAAGTCACTCCAGTCACTCCTTTTTATAGTAAATCTGTACTACGTTACTATCTCTCCTCTCCACAAAATGATCTGCACTTTGCTCCTTAGATTTTCGCTTCCTCTCAAAATCGACTGGGCGAAGAAAATCTCTCGTTCGCATCTTCACAAAAAGCAGGTGTTTCTCAGCCGAAGACACCTTCCACTTTCTGTTTCATTTCACTGCAAATCTCGCAAAACCTCTTCCTCGCTGCTGCCCTCTCGGCCTCTTTCGTCTCCCCAACGTAGCGGCTGCCGCCGCCGTCGCCACAGCCTCTAACGCCGTGGCACGCTCCGCCCTCAGCGGGTTGCTGTGCCGCGGCCTAGCTCGTTGCCCGCTGCCCGCCGCCCGACTTGGACAAACGACTCCCGGAGCGAGTTGCCACCGTTCTTTTTTTCGTCCGCCGCGCCGCGCCGCGCCGCCTCTCTTTTCTTTCTTGTGAGTGGGGCGCGGGCGCAGGCACGCATTCACTGAGGAGGAATACATGATAAACGATATAATTGGCCTGGCGCACGTTGTCATACACCCATCACCATCAGGGCGCAATACTTTCTACGCCGCCCTGCACGGCGGCGGCGGACGGGCAGCCGGCGACCGCGCGGCGCCGCGGGCGAGGGCGAGCGGGACGGGCAGGGAAGGAGACGCGCCACAACGCGCGTCGAATTTCGTTGCAGAGTTGAGACGCCGGCAGAGTGGCCTTCATTTCAACACTCACATACTGGTTGTGCCTCTGCAGAAGAGAGGCGAGCTTTTGAATTTTTATAGATTCGTATTCATCCATGTTACGTTTGTCGTGACATATTTTCGTTATTTCAGTAAGAATTAGGCGTTATATTAGATAATGTTCTTCAAATTAAATAAAAAGTGTGATTAAATTCTGAGAAACTTACTTTTCTACAACTCTTCACATTTCATATTTTGTTGATTTTAAAACTTATGTATTTATCGCAAATTCGGGGAAATAAAATAGATTTATTAAATTCTCATGCCGACTATATTAGAAATATTTACAACATTAGTTGTTTAAATTCTAAAATTTAATATCACTCTTAGAAAGGTTTTTAGAGATGAAGCAAATAATATATATTTGTGCAAACTAGGAAATCTAAATTAAAAGTATCGTCCATAAGCAGTTAATTTACCGTTACTGTTGATTATTTTGTGTCATAATTTTAGATCGGTTCATAGACATTCTGATGAAAGAAACTCTCATTGAAATAGCTTACACATCTTTTCATGAATTGTATTTGAAAATTTGCTCCAGACGTTTTGTGTAACAATTAGCAAAACACATTATCAATCTGATTAAGTTATTTTGAAATTTTTACTTCACCTCTTTTAGAGGGATTCGCCCCTTTATGCTTTGAAACTTAATAGTGGCGTACTGTATTAAAAATGCTGATAAAGCATTATTCGAGGTTTGCTTTAATGTAATTTTACCTCATCATATTTAAAACAACCTACATTCCGTTACTTCCCCTCTTCATGCACCGAAACCAGGTGAAACAAGGAGTGAAGTCTAACGATAAATCCCGCCACCCAACTGACACAACTGGTCTCTTTCAGCCCCTAACTTAATGGAAATTAGCCAATCGAACTGTTACACAAAATATCACAATATCATGGACCAGAATCTACGATGTAGCCGCCTTATCTCAATTCATTAGTTTTCTTTTGTGGGGGAACCCTTCTGTAACACGAGCCTTCCCTCGTCAGGGCCCCGAAAAACAAAAGAGCGCTCAAAATGGACGCATCCGAGCGGCAGGCAGGTCGGCGCGACGGCCGCACCAGATTCAACGGCGCCGCCATCTTGTCTCATTCATTCCGCCAAAGTGGATTTCCCTGTGCCCTGCGCCGCCAGCGCTGAGGGGGCGGGGCCGTGCGGCGCAGAGTGGACGGGCTAACGAGATGGGAGCGGTGGCGCGGCAAGCGACAGACCCGATGCAGCCAGGCGACAAACAGGCAGGAGACAAGAGGCGATGGTGAATGGAGATTATTGGTGCAAAATGGGGGAATGGGAGAGGGGAGAATGGGGTCGGGAAACAGATCAAGATACAAGTATTTGCCTTCAGTGGATTTGTAAGCAGCGAAATACAGATATTCTGCAGCTGCGCTTCACCCTTCAACCTATATTGCGAGTAAATAGCGTCTTGAAAAGTAAATAGTTTTAAAAAGTGGTATCGTTCAAAAAAATCTAGAGCCCTACATCGAGATTGAATTAATTATATTTTTAAGTGGAATTGGATCTACAACATTTAGACGTCCAGAGAAGATAGTATAAACAAGGGTGGAAATAAAAGGCGATAAAATACTTGGGCGATAAATCGAATGAATTAGTTACGAAGGTGGATGTCAAGGAAGTTGGTGAAGATAATGATGAAGGAACGGAACCGAAATGAGGTACTGGAGTGAGACCGAGAGTGGAGCTGGAATGAGACGGGGAATGCGCAGGAATGAAAACACGAGTGGCACCAGCCAGGAAGGGCAGGAATCGGAAGCAGGTACAGAACAGAAGCGGATGACAGGACGAACTTGTAACGCCACAGCAGCGCAGAGACAGGTATAGCTCCGCGTCCTCAGTTTTCCCCTCCCGCAAGTCCGCATCGGCCGATACTTCGGGAGTGGGTGGCGCAACGGAGCAACGAGAGCGACAGGCACCACGCGGGCGGGGCGGGGCGGGGCGGGGCGGAGCCGGCCCGGCCGACAATAAAAAGAGCGCATGGGAGCGGCGGCGGCGCCCTAACGAGGAAGAAGTCAAGCGTACTGTGTCGACACGTGTAAAGCGCCCCCTGCGCGGTCGGCGCGGAGTGGGCGGGGGCTGGGGACGGGGACGGGCGCCAAACACGGTGTCGATGCGGCGCTGAAAGCTGAGCCGCGTCGTGGAGGGCTGCCCTCCCCGCAACACGTCCACTTTCTAGCTGTTCGCGAAAATCCACCAATGCCTACTTGCTCTCAAAGCTAGAATTAATTCCATTTGTTGAAATTTTGCAAGAAAGAAAATACAGTTCCGCCTCCACACGCTATAAATGGGTACAAACGGGATATGCAATTGCCACATTTTATGTGGGAATAATCTGGAGGAATTCTACTAGATATCATCATGATGTTATAAAGGACTTCTAAACTTAACAAAACTGCAATAATTTATTAGGTTGATGCGCCTGATTGGATGATTATTTTGTTCTCTCGTGTGGGTCAACTACTGTCGTTTGTTCCATAAGTGCCGTGGCCAATATCTAGAAGTTTCCTTCAGGAAGCGGCTGAACTCCACCAATCTAGCCAGAGTCGAATTAACTGGATTCAAACTCTAGGATCTCCGGGTCAGAGTAGCTGCAGCGGCTACATTGTTTCTCCTGAGCCAAATCAGCCGATCCAAAAATGCAAAGAAGTGCATTTAATAAATAATGTTATGGGCTGGTTTCGACAAAACGCCTCATAAGAATACTGTCATCATTATCAGAGGGAGGCATGGGCGACCGCTCCGGGGGCTGCTAGTGCTCGAAGTGACACCAATGGAGAATTATGTGACTGTACCACTCGATGTTCTGTACCATTCGTGAAATTAAAATCAATAGTGTTTAACTATACATATAAAATTACCCAATCAGGTCGGTGTATCTCAAAAAATTATCACTTTACGATATGTCTTACCGATTCTTCCTATTGTCCAATAATGAGCTGCGAATCTTCTATTTTAGCAGGCGGTGTGTATCGATTGCTGTGTGGACGTGCAATGAACATTATAGGTACTATCATGTAACCTCTTCATTTTATCATACATTCAGTTATTTGCAATATTTAGCACATTTTGGAACCGTTGGTCGCAATTTCATTCATGAAATAGTCCTATTAAATACAACTCGTGATTTTGAAATTCTCAGATAAAACCCCTCCTCGCTTCACGATTCGGAGATTTATCGATTTTTTTCCAAAGCCCTCGTGGAACTATGATAAGAAACTGCTAGAAAGGAGGCAGGCGAGGCCGACGCTGAGCGGAGCTTGGCGCACATACCGGAGAGCTGAGACATGGCGCGCCTCCGTGACAGCGTCGCCACCCGAGATTCCTACGAGCGCGGTGCCTTGGAAGGCATCGGCAGATAGTCATCTCCGCGGACGGTGCCTCTCCATCAAGGATCCGAAACGCATCAAGAGCGACGCAATCTGCCCGGTAACGAAAGAGCAGCGGTGACCCTTCTTCAGTTGCAGGGCAGGAGTTACTCCGACAGATGAAGATATGACAAGGCGGACGAAAGGCAGAGGTTGCAATCGTTCAGTAAATTGAATGTCATTCAGCCAAGCGGCAGGAAGGCCAAATCTTGCATTTTAAGACAACTATGTAGTCTGTGCAAACACCTCAAGTTAATGTTTAATAAAATATTTCGATTAAAATGTAAGACTCATAATTTTAATGAGTTTCAATGGCTTCAGTTGCTTCATTGTGCCATATCAACAGCACTATCAACCATATTGTTAGTTTGGTCATTCTTAGACACAAATCAAGTGGCGCTAATTGGTATGGTATTCGATGTTGTCATTGGCAGTACCTATGTCATCAATGGCGGCGGAGAGAGAGAGAGAGAGAGAGAGAGTGAGAGCGACAGTGTCAGGGATGAGGGAGAAGCAGTGACGGCGGCGACAGAGGAAGCAGGGCTCGGGGAGGGGAGGGTTGAAAGATTAGGGGATGGGAAGACGCTCTGCTTCGGAAGAATCCCAAGGTAGAGAGCGAGGGAGAGGGAGAGTGGTGGCCTAATAAAATGGTGACGACAGCGATATTCGTTTTGTGGCGCACGTAACACACGAAACATGAGACCTGCTTTTCTGAGGCATAAAAAAGAAATAAAAATAAATTTTAAAAAACGACAGTTCCCTTCCCTTCCTGCATTCTTTTGCCTCCTTTTAACAAAATAAAAAGATGTGACCCACACAAGAGCTAAGGGGGAAAAAAGGAAGGAAAAGGAAAGAAGATGCATGTAGTTGGAAAAAGAGTCTGTTTTGAAAACTTGCAAGATCCCGATTACCGATTAAACCAAGACAAACCAACACACATCCACGGAGACATTTACAAATGTAAAAGCCAAGCCCAGTAGACCAAATTGGTGTGCACCTTACAAATTGGCCAACCAGTTTGATAACAATTAATTTTAAATCACGTAAACACAGCAGGCTGGCCGGCCGGCCGCGTGACTCCTTGTGTCGCCTGGGTCTTTTTTTGCGTGGTCTTATTTTTGGTCGTGCTGCTCCTGTTTTCTTGCTTAACTTCCCGTGAGCCTCTTTTGCTGCTTTGCATGCCAGCTCAACGAGGCGTCCACTCCGCACACTTCCATAGCTGCCGGATTTAGGCGCGAGCCCCCTGGTCTCAAACCAATATCGCTTTACGGGTAGTCTTGACGCCCGCCTTACGGGTAGTGTTCTAAAGCGCAAGTACCATGCGTACGCAATACCGCCCTCCGGTGAATGTTGGAACTATTTCCTTTCCGTATTGCTTGTGACACAAAACATTCGTGTACAAATTAGATAATAGAAAATTTATTAGCATTTCGGTGAGATTATTATCTTTAAAATTATATGGAAAATACATGCCCTTACGTGAGGTTTTCCTTGGCACTGTGGAAACAGGAAGTTGCCTGTCTGAATTATTTGAGCTTCGAACTCAATATTGTCCAAAATATGCCCTGACGCCCTTTAAATGAAAAATGCAGAGCTGAAAGCTTGAGTAAATTTGGGATATTTTATCGGACATGCTGCCTTCAAACATAACCTTGATAAAATTCAAAGTTTGAAAATATTTAAATTCGAAGTCAGCATTTTGATAACTCCCAAGCTATCAGTGATTAACAAATTATTATCGATATCAGTCAGTAAGAATTCTGTAGGCCGTTGCTGATAATATAAAGACTTTAAAAGGCAATAAAAATGGAATATGAACAGTAGGTGGCCCTTTTTTGAAATTGTATCAATGAAATGTTTGTTTGAAACTGTATCACCCTTTATCCACAATGAACACTACAGAAAACATCGCCCCTTTTCATAGTAGATCATAAAGTTGTAGGAAACGTCTGAGGTAAATAATAGGGACTCGAAGCAAAAATTAAAATGTGCTTTCTGAGATG
This sequence comes from Gryllus bimaculatus, assembly GCA_017312745.1. Classification (NCBI taxonomy): domain Eukaryota; kingdom Metazoa; phylum Arthropoda; class Insecta; order Orthoptera; family Gryllidae; genus Gryllus; species Gryllus bimaculatus. The sequence goes on from BOPP01000213.1 coordinate 1,850,620, forward strand.
AAAGCTGATGCCAATGACTGGTCACTCTCCTGGTCCGATGGCACGACCTACGGAATATGGAAATTGTATTTTCAAAACGTCAACAGATGTTGGTTGATGTGTGATGGTAAAAGTCAATAAAAATACCTCTTGCTTTCACCACTGGACGCATTAAAATTAAAAGTCATTTTAGACTGCAATACTTTACTATGCAGAAAGAACGCAGTTACAAATCTTCAACCAGGTGGAACCACAAACGACAGCGCCAGCATAGGACGTGTAAATCTCGAGACGATAAAAGTATGAGCGAGAAAAACTGTGAGGGAAAGTGGACATTTGTTTTGAGGTATGTTGAACAAAGTTGAAAGTCAGTTAGTGACACTTGTTTTCGTAATTGCTAAATTAAAGGCAAAAATGATACAACGAAAATGATATACGCCAGAATAAGATTGAGTTGGGAGCTCAAATAATTCAGCCAGGCACCTTCCTGCCTCCGCTGTAGCAAGGAAAATTTCAGTTTGCCTAAATCCATGTGTATTCCAAGAAATTGTAAACATAATAATCTTACAGAAATGCTAATAAATTTTCAATTATCTAATTAGTAAATAGTTCCACCCTTGTAAAATGTGGTTTCAGGATGTATTGCCTGAGCTCGCTCGAAGCCTCAGAAGACGATGGAGTTTGTTGCTCGCACTCCGAGTTATTACAGCACTCTAGATATTGAATTCCAAGACGAATTCGACAGTTTTAACATACGAACTTAATCAACCGTTTGATCGCGTTGTTTCATTCATCCAGGTGCCCCACAGGGCACCTTATACGTATTCAGTGCACTAGTATTAAATGATACACGCTAGGACAATGAAGGACACTGGCTGTGTATACTGGCATTTTGGGATATGTAGCTGGAGAGCTTTGCCCGTCAAATTCTGGTAATGATACTGGCCGGCGAAACAATAACGGTCAGTGTATATACCGCCACTTTGGGAGATGTCTTCGGAGTGGTTTACCCGCCAACTGCTGGTAATGATACTGGCGGAGAGACAATGACAGTCAATGTGTATGTCACTTTGGAAGATGTCTTTTGAGTGATTTACCCGCCAACTGCTGGTAACGATACTGACAGCGAGACGATGGCCATTGTGCATATTGGTACTTTGGAAGATGCCCTTAAGAGGTTTACCTGCCAACTGCTCCATTGCAAAATTCAGAAATTTCTCGGTTATTGCCACTCTAGCCGGAACAACAGAAGCTACAACAACCGCAACTGCAAGTGAAAACAGATAATATGCCGATTATCTTCCAAACTACTTCTTCCTCTTCTTCTTCTTCTTCACATTTCACCAGGATGCGTCCGGTGTACAGTAGCAAGAATTTTCCTACAGAAATAAAAAGCCTGTCTTGAATAAGAGACCCCCAACGCAGTGTTAAAGTCATGCACTTCCAGAAAGAACTAAGCTTTGAATTTAGATTCTTGTTCAATGTATTCAGTGAAAGTGGAAATACTCGTGTTCCGAACGAAAGAGAAAACAGCAATCAAGAGAGACAACTGCAACCAGGCTGAAACCACCACCACCTCCAGGAGCGACGAATATAAACCATCTTGTAAATGAAGTTCATGGTACGGTACATGGCGGCACAACAATTATTATAAGAAGCAAAATCAAATGCAACACATTTAGTGAATTTAAAGAAAATTGTCTCATAACAACCTCGGTGTGAGTAAAGAACAATTTTTGCGGTGTTATGTTATCAGCAGTCTACTGTCCACCAAAGTAAGACTTTCCGAGATTGTATTCCTTCTGTTCATTAGTATCACAATTTATTATTGGCGGCCACCACGACGTCAAAAATCAACAATAGGGCTTTAGACTGAATACTCCGAGATAAAGAACTCCGAAAAGGGATTAAAAATGCACATTGCAACGTTCTATCTAGTGATGAACCAACATATTGGCCCACAGATATCTGTAATAAAATTCCAGATAATTAGACATATATTCATTAACAACGTTACGAAGAAATCTCATTTCAATATTCAACAGTGACTTGATTTTAGTTCTGACCACCCTCCTGTTATACGCAATGTATTTCGGAGCATGTAACATCGAAGCACTGTAGTTTCAATTCCTACTTTAACCAATGGGAGGTTCCTACCACACCAACTGGAGGTTACTTCAACCATGGATTCATGAGAATGTTACGGCATTGTAAACGAATGATGAAATGGATACTGCTATCAAAAATATAACAATGTATCCAAAAACCAGCTTGGTACTCTACAGCTAAAATAAAATATTCTCCGCTTCAGCTGCGGGCAGAGCAGTCGCTCCGATATCAGCAACTACTATCGTTCAGCGCCGACTAAGGCCAGACCAGTGTCGTCGGACCTCAGTATTTGTGCAGTGTTTCGTCGTCCAGTGAAGTGTAAATTGCAACTTCACTATTCAAAGTGCTACTTAATCTGCGCTCCGAAATTATTATAAACTAGTGAGTGCAGTGAGTCCTTCAACCGTTCGTTACTTTCATTCATGAACAACTGAAAACAATTCTATCACACGGAGTTAATCAGAGCGTCCCTAACCACTTTAAACGATGAAGCACCACCATTGCCAGTCATCAATATGGAATCTTACCCGGCAGGTCATTCCAGCAATTTCCAAATGGGTGCGAATCACACGTCTCCTACAACGTCACCGATGGAACCTGCATCATCTCCATCATCAGACGTCCACCAACCGTCAACCAAGCGGCTGCCGGGACTCGATCCGATAAAAGATCGATTGAGACCTGCGAAGAAGATGACAGCAAATGCGCGGCAACGCAAAGCATCATGATTACGATAGTAACTCAAACCTTCAGAAACAGTAAGAACGAAAAATATTCAATGGATTAAGCTTTCTCAACGCACAATTGTCTGAAGAACCACCCGAACCAAAGAAAATTCTACCAACTTTTGTTACCGCCACAAGCAATCGGCTGAAATTATTTGTAAAATTAAAAATAGAAATATCTAATAATTTTACAACAGAATTCAAGAGCAACAAAATTAAAATTCTGTCCATTCCGTTCTACATAAGATTTCCGTAGTGCTGTAAAACATTTCATTGAAACTAATTAACAGTTTCATACCTATAGTGATCCCTCATGTAAAAACTTTTCAATAGTGATAAAAATAACCATCTACCAATTACATAAGAAGAAATAATAGCAGACATAAAATACCAATTTCATTCAGTTATCAACATAACTAGATTAATGAAAGACAATGTACCAATTCCAGTGGTAGCCGGAGAGTTTAGTGGTAAAGACAAAATTGAATCAGTCATCCAAATCAATGACATGTGCAACTCAATAGTTAAACCTGAAAGAACAAGAAAGAAAACAAAAGATCCAATTCAATGCTTGAGATGCTTAGATTTCGGTCACATCCGTAACCCCTGTAATTACATTTCGTGCGCATTTTGTGCTAAAGACCATTTTATTGCGCAATGCCCCACCAAAAGCAAAAATAATCTAAAATGTAAACTCTGTAATGGAGCACATAGGAGACCCCCGATCTACTAATGCTCGAACAATCAAAAACTAATAGACAAAATGCTAAATGTTCTGTCTCAGAGAATCGTATAAAATCCTCTACCAATGCCATCACCTTCGTTTAATCTCACAAACTTTCCTTCACTCCTGCAAGCAACAGAAACCCCAAATTTCACTGAAATAAACCACAACAACTAAGCCCAGCCACCCCGTCTTAACATTACCACAAACCAAACATTTAATCCAACAACAATCACTCTACGAACAACAATAACACATTCACTCCAACTCTGCAGAATATAATTCAATCACATATCAAGTATCATATCCTCAATAATTCCAACAATAATACAAAGCATACAGAACTCAATAACATCATACTTAAGTAACAATTATGGCCAGTCTTCTCCTTAAAAACTTTATAACTCTCAATTGGAACTCAAACAGTATCTCAAACAAAAAAAAACAACAATCTAACACATTTCATCCAGCAAAAGTCAGTTGGTATAGCGTGCATAGCAGAAACTCGTCTCAATAGTTCAATGAACTTTTCAATCCTAGGTTTGAAAACTTATAGATCTGACAGAGAAATGATCAAGGAGGAGGAGTTCTAATCTTAATTAAACAAAACATCCCACACTATCAATTCATCCCATCACCCACCCCTGGCCTTGAAACAATAGGAATCAAAATACCATTAAATAACAGCACTGATCTCAACATAATAACAGCATACAAACCTCCAAAAATTAAAATAAGCAATAACAATATATCTATATTATTATAATTACCCACACCAACAATCATAGGAGACCTCAATTCTAAGCACAACTCATGGGGATGCCGAGTCACCAAATCTGCAGGCAACTTCTTACGTAAATTACAATCTCAAATACCCTTCTTTATTATTTTCTCCCAGATCCTACATACTATCCCTTTAATTCTCAGAATAATCCAGAAACCCTCAACATTGCACTCACAAATTTCAGTTCCCAATTAAAGTCGCTTACGTACCAAGAATTAGATTCCGATCACATCCCAGTCATTATCTCTACCCGATTCTCTCCTCTTCGATATCCGTAAACACACTTAATATAAATTGGAAAAAATTTAACAGAAATAACTTCTCAATCCCTTCGTTTAAAACATTAATATATTCAACAGATATTGAGGGCGCAATATCAATATTCAATAACAAAATAAATAAAGAAATAAATTAGTTACAAAAACATAATTCTAGACCCTTATACTAAACTTGGCAAACCTCTATCTGCTAAAATAATCTAATTAAATTAAAAAAATAAACCAGAAGACTGTGACTTATTAAGAATACCATCTATCAAAAAATTTAAATAACACTTGCAAAAAGGTCTTGTACACTTACAGACTGAACTAATACACCATCCTACTACAATCTCTAAACATAAGTAACAACTCTCAGTGGCAATTTACATAAAAAATCTGAAAAATAATTTAATTCCACCTCTATCAACAAACATCGGCAAAATACTCTCCTAGCGCCAAAGCAGGTCTTAGCAATACATTTCCAAAATACCTTTGCACCAAATAATTCTCATTCTCACACAAAGCACCCCTAGATCCTTTAAATAGTCTCTTCCCCCATCTTTAACATACTCCACAGAATAAAATGCATTTCTCCTCGCGAAACAAAAACGCTAATTAAGAAACTCCCAAATAAGAAAGCCCCCGGACACGACAAAAGCAGTTTAATAATCTTAAACAATCTCCCAGCGTCAGCCTTAGCCTTCCTGTACAATAATTGTAATTCAATTTTAAGAACTGGATACTTCCCCCAAACGTGGAAATATTTAATCATTCACCCCATTTTGAAACCATACAAAAATCACTCCAAAGTAGACAGTTACTGGTCCATCAGTTTATTACCCGTTATTACCAAAATATTCGAAAAACTAATTCTTGCCAGATTAAACCAACACCTCAAAAACATTATCATTATACCCAAACATTAATTTGAATTCATTGCCAGCCACTCAACTACTCAACAACTACTTAGAATAACAGGACACTTCCACTCTGCATTTTGAAAAAAGCAACATACATTATCTACATGCCTGGATATCACGCAAGCATTTGACAGAATCTGGCACCTGGGTATATTCTATAAATTAATAAAACCTGGAACCCCTACTTACATTATTCACGTCATCAAAAGTTTCCTAACAGACCATACGTTCTCAGTAATAGTCAACAATCACCACTCCACTCCACACATTATCAAAACAGACGTCCCGCAAGGCACCCCTTTATCTCCAACATTATTCAACATATTCATCTCAGATTTTCCATCATCAACAACTTCTAAAATAGCTCAATTCTCAGATGATGCACCACTATTTACGTCTGAATTCTCACCTTAACCTCCAATCACAAATTCAAAGCCACCTAAACAAAATTGAATCCGACTAAAATTTTCAAACAACTATAGACATTCATGAAAGAACTCCCTACGGAGAATAAATTTTATTTGAAGAAAAAATCTCTTATCTTCAATTTTGTAGATATAGGAAGACACCAAAAAAATCATACTCGTGAAATTTTCGAAAATTCAGACTTAGCCCTGAAAATCGGACCTATGCCACTTTTATAAGTGTATTTTACTCTATTAAGATATTTATTTTTTAAAAAAATGATAGCCACTTTTGAGAAAATTTTTAAAATGTCCCATGTGCTTTATGTAAAGTACCCCCAAAAACTAATGAATGATTTTCAAAATCACAGAGATTTCACTCAGGCCAAATGGACTGAAGTTTCTTCAATTTGGAAGAAAATGCTTTGAATAGTTTAGGCGCTAGTGTTGTTTACATACATCGGACAGACGGACGGACGTTTTGAAAAAAAACACTTTTTCGTTATCAGGGGACCCCCAAAAAGTATTTCCATTGAAATCTCGAAATCGATTTTCCGCAGCATTATATAACTTTCCATATATTACGTATATTACCCCGTATGCGAAAAAGTGGATAAATCTTGTTCCTACATATATAGTAAATTACTTGCTCTAACACGTTGTGTAATCAGAATCTATTTTGTGGGTCATTAAAACCGAAAAAGCGACTGACGGCTAAACGTCTGTCTATGCGGTTGTGATCAATATTTCTGCATAACCGTTCAGTTTTCTCCAAAATTGATATTACCCAATCGATCTGAACGACCTCAAGACCCTCCGAGTTTTAAATGAATATTTTGAGTTTTTTGAGTACTTTAAAACCTCAACGGTTTCAAAATTTTACCAAAAATAGCTCCAATTTTTTATTAAACTTTCCCCTGATAAAGCGTAATAATCTCTGAGGTACAGGTCTCATTTTTGTTGATTTTTTTAAATTAAAAAAGTACACATTTTTTCGACGACTTCCTACAAATACAATAATGAAGACATAGAGTAGTTTTCTTCTTAAAGAAATACGTTCATCAAAATCTGATCATCAAATAAAGTTTTCGAAAATGTGAGTGTTTTTGCGTTGCGTGAAATAGAGGCAATCTTTATCATTTTTCTCAAAAATACCTCCAGAAACCGTTCTGACGATTTTCTCCAAAATTGATATACCCCAATCGATTTGTACAAACTCGAAGCCCTGCTGTTGCTGTTAAATGAAATGTGTTCTGAAAAATCAGTTTTTTAAAGAAGGCCATGTACATTTTGAAAAGTCATTTAGCATAATTTTCCAATTTTGAATTTGAAAATTGAAATTTCCTGCATCCAACAATTAGAAACAAAATAATTCGCAAACTCTTAATACCAAACGGCAAAATTTTGTATTTCCTGTAATAGTTTTAAGGCGACGAATTTTCTTTGGAAGGGAATATTTAGCTACAAAAAAAAGTGACAATTTGCCATGTAATTATTTTTTTTATTTATCTCTATAATATCTTGGTTTTGTTGTAATTGACGGACAACTTGATATCATGTTTCCGGAAAATCGCAATACTGGTATTAGAGCAACAAAAAAGTGACCATTTCCTATGTACTTATTTTTTATCTCCGTAAAATCTAGTTTGATTGTAATTGTCGGGTTTTCCTATGTCAAATTGGTGAAATTTTTCATTTCAGCCAAAAACTTTAAAGCGACGAATATTTTAGGGGGCCACTAAGTAACAACAAAAAGCAACAAATTTCCTTATAATATTTTTTTATTTATCTCTGTAATGTATTGTTGTTTTGTAATTGTCGAGCTAACTTGATTAGCTGAAAAGCGATTTTTCTCGCGTAACAAATTAGCAACAAAAAGCTACATTTTTTTAAATAAATTTCTAGTATTTTTTAAAATTTTGCTACGTTAACTTACATACCTGGGTTAAAGGGGTGGAAAAGGTAAAGGAGAATGGGATGGAGTTCGTTTCTCCTCGTACACACGCCGTAATATTACGAAAACCTATCGGGTGAAAATCAATAAAACATTTCGTATTCTGCGCATGGTTCTTTGAGACTCCCAAAGAAGGCAGTTTGCAGCTCCCTACTGCACTAGAAGAATATCTACTAAACATCGTATGTTTCACTCGATTTGAACATGCCATTTCACTCGCATTTTCATATCAAATTACATTGTACGGCTAAGTTGACGTCTTGTAACTTATTTCCAAGTTCAGAATGAGACTCTCACGACTAACATAAAACATCCTTGAATCTATATAACCACACAATTTGTCAATCGCTCAAAAAAAGGCTCGTGTCGATTGGTCGAAAGAAATGCTCAAAAAAAGACGATTCGCGGTGCTTCGAAACACGGGTAAGACATCGTGACAGCGATGAATCGTGGATATACGCGTATGAGCCCGAAAGTAAACAGCAGTTGACTGTATGGGTGTTTCAAGATGAGCAAAATCCAACAAAAGTTGTTCGCGCACGAAGCATTTCCAAACAGATGGTCGCTTCTTTTTTCAAAAAAACAGGACATATCGCAACCGTACCACTAGAACAACGCAGAGCAGTCAATTCTGAGTGGTACACAATGATTTGTTTGTCAGCTGTCTTCCACGGAAATTAGGAAAACAACCCGCTGAAGACGGATCACTCTTCACCACGACATGCGAGCTCTCACACATCGGCTCAAACAACTGCATTTTTGAGCACCCTTAACATCGATTTGATGAGTCATCCGCCGTATAGTTCTGACTTGGCACCCAATGACTTCTTTTTATTCCCGTACGTAAAAAACAAACTGAGAGGTCAACGTTTTTCGACACATGAAGAAACGGTTGCTGCATTCAGAATGCATGATTTGGAGATATCTCAATCAGAGAGGCAAAATTGTGTAGTGTGGCGTCGTTAACACGAGGGCCAGAACCGTTAGGGCGGTGAAAGTGCGCTGCGGGGAGGAAGAGGTTCAGCCTGAACTTCCGCGGATTTTGCGCTCTGGCGGTTGACTCAGGTAGCGTAGCAGAGCCAAAAATAACCTTAGGCTGTAAACTCCTAGGATGCTAGCCAGCAAGCCCTCGCTTACCGACAGCAGGGGAGCCAACCTGGGAATCTTGTGTGTGGGGCGTAGCCCTCCTAAGATGCTAGCCAGCGAGCCCTCGCTTGCCGACAGCAAGCGAGTCTATCTAGGGAACTTGTGTGGTGGGGGGGTGTAGCCCTCAACTATTTAACGCGGTGCCATCTGCGCCCGCATTCTCATTCAGTTTACATCGGAGAGCGTTGTACGTGTAGGTACAAGGAGTGTAGGAGTGTGGGCGAGATGTCCGGAGAGTATGGGCCAGACGATCTCGCGTGCTGTAGGCACACGGTCGCCACGACCGGTTTAAATTGGCGTCAGGCTATGTGACGGTAATTGTCACGGGACGGAAGTCCGACAGCTCGCATTACGCGTGGCTTTTATTTTTCTGCGGTAAAGCAGGGTACTGGAAGGAAAAGGTTGCCGGAGTGTTTAAATTTAGCAATTTATTGTAAATTGTCTATAATTTATTTTAATATACTATTTTTATTTTGTTATTTGAATTTATTTCTCATTTCACTACGTCACAGTAGACAATTGGTTCAAACGCATGCACAAGTGTATAGATCTTCATGGGGAATATTTTGAAAACAACAAAGTGATTTTCGATTATTAATATTTGTTTTTGTTCTCTAATCCTTAAATATAAAAGGCAACCCTCGTACTTTGAAACAAGTGCCCTAAACAATTTATTTAATTAACACTTGCAATCAAATTGAACTACAAATCAAATAATAATATAATAAATGATAAAGAGTATGTAGGAATTAAAAACTTAAATTTACAATCCCTAATTTGAAATCAATGGAATAAATATAGAACAAAACCTTTTTCACATAGTTTTAAAATCAAATTTGGTATTATCCATCATTTTCAAATTGCTAAAAGGCAATTTGAAGTTTTAAAGAATTTGGAGCAAGTGAGATAAGCTTCTTTGTAGTAAAAGAAAGAAATGGCCATTAAAAGGGAGTGAAACACATTGCACTTTTCTTATTAGCCTATTATTTATGTAGAAAACAGATGAATAAAATAAATTCAAATACTCAAGTCAAAACAAGTCAACAATTAGCATTTGTAGACAGCCATTAATGTAATTATTTGCTTCTTGAAATTTTCAACAACAAAAAGGTTTGGTACATAAATGTGATTGTAAAGGAATTTGGATGTTTTTCCTGTTATTCGACTGTCATATGTTACAAATGAATAAATTGGTACTAAATTTTCGATATTCTTTTACAAATATTCCTCAAAATGAAGAATGTATTACATTAAAAGAAGTAATCAAAATGTTTTAGGTATACCAAACATTTGTCCAAAACATTAGCACATTGAATGTGAATCTAGTACAAATCAATTTGAACATTTAATTCAGACATAAATGAGTCACTCAGTGAGTAATTCAGACACAATAAGAGAATATTGTAATATTCATTGAGCTTCTTCTAATAGAAATTCAGTTCATAGAATGACAAAAAAAACCACTGAAAGGATATGCATATGGAATTTAAACTTTTAAAGTGTAAAATAGTTTTTATAACTTCAAAACAATCTACATGAACATAAATTACTTTCAATAATTAAATAAGAATAATATGGTATATTTGTATATTTATTAGGTCTAACTTTTACACTCCTCTTAATTTAGCCTCCTCTTAACAAACCATCTCTCAAATAAAATGTTGATAAGCAGCACTTTCAGTTATATTCAAATTATATTTTCTTAAAAGTTGTGTTCTTCAATCTCCTTATTCATATCCAATTCTCCTCCAAGAAATCTCAAATTCCCGCACTTAACAAGCATGTCCATAACCGAGTTATTCATATCTCAGATCTCAGATCTCATTAATTACATAACTTTCACAATATTTTCTCCACACGAAAATATTTGAATACACCGCCTCTTTTTAACGCTATCCTACGGCTATAATCCAAACTAAACATGACTGCCGAGAGGTTGACTTGCAGGATGAAAAGTAATGGAATTGGTCTATTACGGTCAACAATATATTTACCCTCTACGTAGAATGTAATCGGTAGATTTCATATTAAACGCCAATTGTAATCAAATTCTCAAGTGCATCCAGTTTGGAGTTGGACACATATTTTTTTACATACAATGTGTTTGTGATTGCCAAATTATTTTCCAAAAATCCTATAAGATCACACATGAAATATATCCGTACACCTCCGGTAGTACTAGATTTTCACGACATCTGTTAGCAAAAACGTGAAGTGCGTGAAGAAAATGAGGGCATAGTTATCCTTGTTCAACACGGGTTTGAAATTCAAATTAACTTATAAATTTTTAATGGTGAATGGTGATCCATTCTTCTTCGCCAGCAGAATGTGTTTCCGGGTGTGGTGATTTTTATTTGTTTAAATATGGCTGACGGTGAAAACATTGAAATTGACTATGACAGTCCTGACAGAAGTGATGTGGCTGTAAAAGTAATTTGCTTAGGTGACAGTGCTGTTGGTAAATCCAAGTGAGTGTATGGATATAAAAAATAAAGTTTACAATTGTACATGTGTGTGTTATTATAACATGTTATCTTTTTATAGGTTGGTTGAAAGATTTCTTTTGGATGGCTATAAGCCTCATCAACTTTCAACATATGCCTTAACCCTTTTTCGATATACCACAAAAGTGGAAACTGATTCTGTAGTTGTGGGTATGTCAAAATTACAACTTATTTCAGATCTTAAATATGCCGTACACTTTCCAATCTCAAGTTTGCTTCAAACATCAAATGTAATTGTTTCAGACTTCTGGGATACGGCTGGACAAGAGATGTTTCAGTCTATGCATCCATCATATTACCATCAAGCTCATGCATGTATCATGGTATTTGATGCAACAAGAAAGATAACATATAAGAATCTTTCAAATTGGTACCAGGAATTAAAGCAATACAGACCTCATATACCTGTATTTTGTGCAGCAAATAAAATAGATGGTATACTCAATTTTCTGAGAATTCTGAAAAATAAATAGAATATTTACTAATGTAAAATAATAAAATAGTTCTTTGCATTCTTGCAGCAAACATGGATGTTACACAAAAATCTTTTGCATTTCCTCAGAAAAACAACATTCCTTTGTATTATGTCTCAGCTTCTGATGGAACTAATGTGGTGAAGGTATAGTAGAAAGTAAATCCTTTGTTTTTTGTCAGTTGGTTTTGCCATTAATTTTGTACACATCTATATCTATTCTGTTATAGCTTTTCCGTGATGCAATTCAAGCTGCAGTAAAATATAAAAAGAATCCTACTGACATTACAGATCAAATAATGGAGGAACTAGAAAGAATATAAAATGCAATAGTTTAATATTTTCTAATTACAATTTTTAATCTGGTTTTATTTATGTATAATTTTTATAAATATCAAATATCTAAATAATTTTCATGTACAAGAGTACAACAATTAAGAATGCAATAAGTATAGAATGAACTCGCTCCACTTTATATTATATTTGAATATTTATTTATAAATTTTATGTTGTTGGACCTATAAAAATGAATCTGAAAGGGTTTTTTCATACGCCTTTATTTCTTTGACTATTGTGGTTGTCATTTATTTTATAGAAAAATGTGAGAAATAATCATAGGATACTATTACACAATAATAGTGTGCCTTTTCTATAAAAAGCCTTCATTTAAAAATAGACAAGTTTCACATTTTTTCATATAACAAACCCCTAAGACATTCCAGTATTCTATTATATCACAGTGCCTGTAATATTTACAGCATTTGCCTTAGAAAGTGCCTTTCTGAAAGAAAAGGTGTTGCTTCTAGATAGTTCTAAATGTTTCTAGTGTCAAGTGACATTTCTATGTTTCTCCTAATTACTACAGGTTTTTTTATAGAGCATTTACTGTACCAAAGAATACTTCATTTAATTTGTTTCTAGTCCATGATAGACTGATATTAATATTGAGTTATCTGAGTTAAGATGTGAATTTCAGTAAATAGATTTGATTTCCGATGTTCTGATGAAATTTCCTTGGAAATTGATTGCTGACATTGATGTTGATATTATGTAATTTGAAATGCACATATGTATTTCAATTATCAAAAGGGTTGCCTGTAAGAAGGGACCAACAGATTCAAGTGCCGTTACCAGAAAAATGAATGGGAACAATCAAACATTATGCACAGTGAAATAATCTTATTGGTACCTGGTGATTGCTTTTTTAAAGTATTGTTGTTTTACAAGTCATTTTTGACTGCACATAGAGATAATTAAAAAAATAGATAACTTTGTACATTTTTTTTTTTAGCTTTAAGTGTCGTATATTAATGTAAAATGATGTTATGACTGAATGTTTAAAATGTGTTGTTGTTTTTTCCATTTGTATTAGTTACAGCACAAATATAAATCACCAAAGAAATCGTAAAAATATAATAAATTGCTGTAATGTATTGTGTAGCTTACTTCAGATATTTAAATGTATTTGTGATTATGGAAGTTGGTTGCAATAATTTTTCAGAGGTAGTTGTACTTTCAGTGTAAGTCTGAATAATAATAGTTATTCTTTTTGTATTAGCATCACAATATGTGTTAACAGGGCCATTTGCATGCCTTCAAACAAAATAAAAAAATCTTACATGGATATCTTGGAAAAAATCTTACATGGAAAAGCAGTGAACTAATGATTTCAAATAGATAATTGGGCATGGTATTAGATTACATGTTCCATGTTATACAAAATTGTTATTAATTTTTAGAGGTGAAAAGAATCATTTTTCAGTTCAAATTAGATGTCAAATGACAAACATTTGACATTATTTGAATTTGTTAACCACAGTTGACTGATTTGTGAGTGCATATTAAAGTTTGTATTTTATTGTTGATTTAACAGCAATAAAAGGTTCTACTTCTCATTCATTCACCTTATTTATGAAGTTGTGAAAAGTTAAGATGAAAATTCATGTGTTTTATTACAGTATTTCTACTGGAACTAAAAGAGGGAACATTCCAAGTTAGGTAAATAGCAGAATCTATTTATGTCTGTATTAAAAAAGTATATCACAGAAGCAAGGAAAATTTAATGTAGTTGCAACAATTCAGTACCTCACATAGTGAATCTTTATGGGTTTTCAATTTATTTCTGTTCAACATTTTGTGTACTTGCTCAAAACAAAAAAAAAATGAATTAATGAAATTACCAATATAAAGGTCAGTGAAGAAATCAGTTCTTTTTAATTTGTATTTCAATTTATCTTCTTGAATAAATGGAAGCAAGAACTATTTAATTATTTGAATTATTTATTTATGCCAATCGGCTTTATACAATTAAGAAAATACTATAGATATATAGTTATAAATTATACATCAAGTAGAAATACAAGTACGTAAATACAATACATCATTGAGCAAATACAACATGTTTTATTTTTGACAAAAATGTAATGTAAAATCTCCCAAAAAATCAATATCAGTACAATACTTGTTTACCAAATTTACTATTCTATTCTTCCTAGCATTGTACACATAACTTTTGGATGATTTCTCTGCATTTAATAGTCTGCATGATCTCAATTCAGATCTCGGGCAAATAAATTCAAATTGTTCCTATATTTCGGGGCAATATTTTTGTCCATTAATGGACGTATAAAAAAATATAAGATCCATAACTCCTTGCCGATCTGAAAGATTGTCTATATTAAGTAAATTGTATGAGTCTGTGTTATCAATATTATGTCTTCTAATGCCAGTATAATACCTGACATAATTGCAGAATTTTTTCTGTATTTTTTCAACTTTGGCAGTAAGATTAGTATATGGTGACCATATAACAGCAGAATTCCAATATCGGGCAAACCAGGATGGTATATAAATGAATAAGTGTGTGAACATCGTTGAATTCTCTTCCTGATCCGAGTATAATTTTGAGAGTGCTGAATGCTTTAGATATTATCATGTGTACGTGTTTTGAAAAATTTAATTTGTTGTCAATAATGACACCCAAGTCTTTTACAGATGTAATTTCCTCCAGTTGCTGTCCGTTAAGGTGATATATCATAGGTCACAGATGAAGTGAGCGGGAGAAAGACCGCACACTTACACACATACAATTTCAACTTATTTTCACTACACCATTTGCTCAGTTCAGTAATGTCTTTTTGAAGAATGTAGATGTTGTTTTCATTATTTATATTTCTAAAGATTTTCAAATCATCAGCATATAACAAATATTTTGATTTGATTTGGTCTCCGATATCATTAATAAAAATGTTAAACAGGATTGATCCTAATTATCATTACATTTCCCTCAATCAAGACATCAAGTGGAATAGTTTACTATGTGTAAAATTTTGTCATCCTTCCCTGTTACTCCAATTTTTAAAGGACTTTCAAAGGAGTGGAGATAATTTGATTTGTACCATTACCCATACAGTTTCATACCATTTTAATGCAGGCATTAACTTTTGTAACAGGTTTGTGATTGTGGATGAAACTTGTAACAATCATTACACTTTCAAAACCAATCAACATTGAAAAACATGGCCACTGACTGGTGAGAGTGCACCAATTTTGTCAATCCAGTTTTGTTAGCTGTAAAGATGACAGATACTGTGGTTTGGGATTCCCTGGTGAATCCTGATTTACATAGCCGGGGACAGTCACCCATCATTATTGGATCATTTGAAACAACATGGTTATAAAACAGCCAAGATTGGTGCACCAGAAAGTGCACCTCTTTCACAAGAACAACACTGCACTTTCCACAAGAGTAAAAAAGGAGTTAGAATTGGTTCCTTAACTTGGCATTTATCCAATTTTATCCCGAGTGATTTCTTAATATTCCACAAATTGAAAATTTTACTTGTCAGGCAAACACTTTCATCCCATGATGTGTTTACTATTGTGACCAAGTATTTCCCAGTATAACAACACCAACTTTTCAAAAGGGAATTTAAAAAATTGAAATTCACTGAACCAAGTTCATAGTGATACGGAGAAATTTACAATACTGTGGCTCTGAAAATTGAACATACATAATGTGACGTAGTGACCATAATTGTTCTCATATGAATAGTTATGGAAATAAAACATGAAATTTTGATATTTGAGATTTCCAGGTTTGTGCAATTTGAACTTTTCTCAGGCAAAATGAAGCGTTTTCAGACTCACAACACTGTTTCAGAAAATCAAAATCTACAGAAACTGCCATTTTTTTCTACCTCTAAATTAAGTTCATTATGTTACACATTCAGAACTGAAGTGTTAAATAATCCGAAAAGCAATGTAAGAGATTATTATGAGGTGTGTTTTAACCCATAAGTCCCAACGTTGCATTGAATATTTATATTTTTTTAAACAAACGATTCGATGTAAATTTGGTCTGAATCACAATCGCACTAAGAAGAAATGCTAGTTGATCAAGTTTTGCACTTTTCATTCATAAGCGAGCGTAAATTTGATTTCGTTGTATTTTGAAACAGATTTTGTAGTTGAATTGTGCGACCGATATTCAACTCTTTAATTTAATTATTAAACAATACTTTTTTCACTGTATATTACTCCGGCAAAACTGCCTTGACCCTATTTTGTCATTTCAGATATTTATTATGTAGAGAAGTTCTTACATAGTTTAATATTGATGCTTTACAATAATGTTGCATTTACGCAACGTTTGGATTAGTGGGTTATATGGTCTAAACATGATATTAGAACAAATGCTGTTGGAATGTATTCGTTGAGGAATAGACATGTAGCTACTGTGTCCTATTTCCGTTCTTGATATAACTATCTGATTTGGAGACTATGTCTTATTCTGCATTGTTGCATCTCTGTATAGACAATGCTTCAAGCACAGAGTAATGATATATCTCGTTAGTCTATTATGCTTCAAGCGTAATTATTTTTCTACAAAAATTATGCTTATTTCGGAAATAGAAGGAAATATAGGCCTCTCTCAACCGCTGAACTTATTTCTAGAGGAAGATGTTGATCTTATTTCTGCAAATAAGGTTGATGTTGAGGACATTCCTCCTAATTTTGACGACATGAGATGTAAGAAAAATATAGATGTTCTTCTGGAGGAAAAAGAAATAGAAGATAAATTGATTGACCGTGCAATTATCAACTCATGGAAAATATATAATTTTGCGAATGAAGAAAATACGTCACAACTACAATTTTGCTCATACCGCCATGTCTATAACGAAATCTGAAGTCTGAATCTGAATCTGTGCAAATGAAAGTGAATGCTATATTGAAAAAATGAATACACAGAAGACTGAAAAATCCAATTTTGGTCTACCCACAAACACTTTCCCACCTAAAGAAGTACGTTATCATGATGTACGGATAATGACAGAGATGGCTCAGGGCATACATTTGTCATCGGTAGTTCCTCTGGCCTGATCATTCCTTCCTCTTTCTTGTCCTATCCTTCCTCACCCGTTACTTGCACCACTTAGGGCCGGTTTCAC